>QKQZ01017300.1:0-18068 GCA_003595255.1 Solenopsis fugax | reverse complement strand
ATTTTAAAATTTTTTAAATAACCCGCCTTATAAATATCTTAAAGTATTTAAAGATTACAATTAAATTTTTATATTATAAAAATATATTAAAAATTAATAATAATAAGTTTCCGTGTAAGTGTTTTTTTAAAGCAATCAGTAAAATTTTGTAAACAAGAAGTTAAAAAAATTGTTGCTTTATATTTTAAATAAGTTAAATATAATTTCTTTCTACATTTCTTAGCATTCTTAATGTTATAAAAAAGATAAATGCAAAATATTATTAACGTTTCTACAAGAGTTAAAGGCCAAATATATATGTTCTTTATTTTTTTTTTCTTTTAAATGGAAATTCTCAATATATTAAAGTTTATATCTTTATTCTTATACTTTTTATATGTTCGAAAAAAAATTTTCATATTTGTACAATTAATAGTTCGAAGATGAGAAGCTTTCTTTTGCTTTCTGAAAATTTAACTTCTTGAATTTGTTTGGTTTTTGTACGGAACCTTTTCATTATTTAGATTTAGATGATCCAACATAACTTTTTAGATCTGTATCTAATTAAATTTTTAAAACGACCTTTCTTTGCGTATAAATGTTTTTATATAATAAATCTCAAGTTTTTTAAAGGTTTGTTATTTGTTAGTAAGCTTTATGGCAGCCTTACTCATCATTCGCCTGTACTATTCTCTCCCACACTTTTCTTTACGTCTTGTAGCTTTGAAACTTATTGCTTTTGTACATTAACAATGAAGAGATTATTATTATACTATTATTATAAACTAAATTTTCATGACCAGAAAGCGGTTGTGAAATTGTTGAATTCTCTTCTTATTCCTCTTTATCTCTTAACTACTAATTTCGTTTATAAAAAAATGTATGAATAGTAACAGTATTTTGAGAGAAAGAGCTAAACGCTTCTCAGGCTTGTTAAAAGGGCCATTACGAAACACGCGGAGCAGAAGATAGATTTATGTAGCTAATGTATACCGTGCTTCTTGGATAATATCTTCTTCTCCGCCTCCCGTGTACTCTCTCGTTTGTCTNTTTTTTTTTTTTTTTTTTTTTTTTACGTACACACGATGCCACCGTTCTTTGAGTCCTTTCAGCCGTGCCGGAAGAGAGATCGCGCGTCGAGTTCCGCAAATTGTTCGTGCCGCCGCGGAAAAGTTTCAACGGGCCGCTTCGCCGCCACGCCTCCCGCGAGCTTTGACGTGCATTATGCGTTATCGTGCGTTCGCGGTTCGCGGAATGTTTCCTACTTGACCACCGACGGCAGTCGTCGATGTTAGTTCGGTGGGTTCGCGTCGCGGAATTCCAGGGAATTCCAGGGAATTCCAGGGGAGCGCAAGTTTTACGGAAAGCGCACGTCGCTCGTCGGGCCGGTATCGCGCGTTCTCCTCCCGCCTCCCGCTACGCATTGTGGCTGCGTCGGGTGCGCATCGCGTACTGCATACCGGCTAATGCCACGGTGGCCGCGGTACACATGCATTATCCAATAATCGTCGCGATGACGAAAGTTTCGCGTGCAAACAGAGCGCGCGCCACGGTGCGCCGGTATGCATTCGCGAGCGGTATCAGGGCGGCGCGCCGCGCGTAAGTTCAGCAAACATCATTACGCCCGCGACTCTGTAACGAATGTGAGGCCACGGGGTTTGTTAATTAAGAAGATACGTCAGCCCGTCGCGCCGCGCCCGCCGTGTTGTTTAATGCAATCTGTTCCCCGGGAAACCCTCGACAAACAGTTGGCCGTCCTCACTCCGCAACTCCGGGTACGCGTGGAGAGACGTGCACTTTAGCCGCCTCCGCAAGAAGGTGATCTGCGCGCAAAACTGAAAGGAATTTATTATCTGTCCAATTAAGACGGATAATTATGCAGCGGTGTCCGTCGCCGCGCTGGATGCGCTGCCTGCCTTGTTAGTCGTATAATTCATGCGGGAACGTCATGCATTCGCGTTGAAACCATCACGGATCAGACCTATGTCATTTCTCATTCGAATCGCGTGCTCTTAAAAACACGACGCCGTAATTACGTTCTTATTTTAAACCTTTTTTTTCCCCGCCGTTATTACACGTACTTCGTACCTCGATGGAATTTCCATTTTTAAACGTATGTTTTCCCGCGGTGCGCGTCGTTCACGTAAAAACGTACGTATACTTTTACACGTTATTACAATCATATTTGTTATAAGTATATCCTGCAGTGAAATTTGCTAATGTGGGACGATTTGTAATTATTTAAGAGCATGCTGAAATAGCGAGTTTTACCGATTGAACAACGACTTACACGTACGGTTTACGAAATATCAATACGTCATTAAATATTATGAACGTACACATACGGATAAATTTTCGTATAAACTTTTCGTATTGAATTAGGTGTCTAAGTCTAATTTTGAAAACTCGATTTTGTTTTTTTTTTTTTTCTAATCTACATGTCTGATCTCCAATTTCGTAAGTACAGACTGCAGAGCTTTTATATCAGCTTTTATATATATTGTTACGACTTGATAGCTCTGGACGCTATATTCGTCTAAGAAATAATAAAAAACATCTGAATTAAAAAACTTTTTTCGTTCTTTGTGTGCACAAAGTCCATACTGCAGACATGTATTAATGCACAGAAAGAAAATTAGTGTCAAGTTAACAATTCATTGTTTCATCAAGTAAGCAAATTATATCTGTTTAAGATTCTAAATTCTTTCAAGGTTTTATATTCTTTCTTATATATGAAACAATGAATTGTTGATTGGATACTAATTTCTTTCTGTGTGCATATACACAGAAAAAAATGACTATTAAATCAACAATTCATTGTTTCATATATAAGCAAGAATATAAAATTTTCTTGGAAGAATTTGATAATCTTGATCAGACATAATTTGCTTACATGAAGAAACAAAATTTCTTTATGTTAGCAAATTATGTCTCTTTAAGATTATAAATACTTCCAAGGAGATTTTATATTCTTGCTTATATATGAAACAATGAATTGTTGATTTGACACTAATTTTTTTTTCTATGTACTTAAATTCTGGATTTCCAAATCTGTAAAAGTAATACATACGTAAAGTTGTTACAAAATTATTACGTTTATAATCAGTAAAACAGGAGTGACTTTAGGATCTCCTTAATCATATGAAATGCTTTAGAAAATACAATTTCGATTCTCGTCACGCACAAGTTTGTTACATAATAGGAGTGCTCCGTCACCCTTCTGTCAGGTTCGCGTCGTATCATGTTAGGTGCTTTCACGGCAATTGTGCGGGGCCGGACTCGACCGAGGAAGGAAATCGATGCGGGTTATAAATGAGAGCTCGTCCCGCCGATCGTGGCGTATATGTTTTGGCAGTGTCAGCACTGTAGTAACGTGACGAATTGTGTGCATCCATTGCGACACGTACTGCGGAGACAATCCCGGGGCGTCGTGGCGCCTGTCACACGCATGTCGCGCCGTCGTTATGTATAATTATTCACGGGGCCACGTCTCCAAGATCTAGAACACGGCAGATTAGATTCTGTCTATCAATTTCATCCGACGATGTAATCCGCGTGCACTGCTATTCCCATGGGTTAGTGCTTTGTCGCATTAACCAACAATATCCCCGTCCTATAATTAATATCATTATTTGTCATCCGCTCTGCGGATGCGTTCCAATTTGGATCTATCATTTAGTTTCTAATGCGATGAAGATTTAATCTAGGACTAAGCCGCTTAACATTTTGTGTCTTTGAATAAACGCGATATACTTTGATCGCCTTAAGATGATTAATAATATTGATATGTAACTTGATATTTTTGTGCATCTCTCTTTTATTTTTATTATATTTCTATAAATAAAAATTTGTGGAATTATTAACTATTTCATTGAAGTAAATTTAAAAAGTAACGTATTCAGAAAATAATTTTTGCGGAAAGAATTTCAAATAACCATGCAGAAAGAATGGTTTTGTGTATAAAGTATCTAAAAAAGTTAGATAGATATAAATCTGAAAATAACTTTGTCGAACTATCAAAATAATTATGAAAAATGTTCAAGAGCGTGATGAGCAATGGACGTCCTACATAATTATTTTGGCCCGACAAAATTATATATTTTTAGTGTATCCACACAGAGAAAAATGACTATCAAATCAACAATTCATTGTTTCATACATAAGCAAGAATATAAAATCTTCTTGGAAGAATTTGATAATCCTGATCAGACATAATTTGCTTACACGAAGAAACAAAATTTCTTTATGTTAGCAAATTATGTCTCTTTGAGATTATAAATACTTCCAAGGAGACTTTATATTCTTGCTTATGTATGAAACAATGAATTGTTGATTTAATACTAATTTTTTTTCTGTGCAGCTAAATTTTTTAATACTTTAGCAAAATTATTCTTTCTATGCACGATTTATCGTTTTACAATAAGCACTTCAAGTATAGTTCTAAAGTAATGGTCTGCTGAAACAAAATAAGAAAGCAAACCGGAACGAGCTTATAATACTCGTGCCTAGCTTTCGACAGTAAGCTACGTCGTTACACGTTAAATGTGGAGGCGGAGGAGGGTCACTCGATACGAGGTCAATCGCTTCCGACGAGGATGTATCTCGGTTGGATGCACATACATACACAAACGTATTCGCCGTACATTGTTACGTGCGATTATTCACGAAGACGCATTCGAACCGGAGGAGAACGGGCGGACCGGATCTCGTCCGTTAGGTCTGTCTGGCTTGTCCCGGATGGCAAACCCGAGGACGAGATTACGACGCCATTCGCCTTTCTCCCTGCTGTCGCGCTGCTTATGCTGTCGGAAACACAGGGCTTCCCGTGAAGAATGTCACTATCCGGACGAATATCAGCGGCATGTTCCGAAAGCCACTTCCGCCGAAATGGGACGAACGTTCGAAAGTTGGCGCGGGGCTCGCGTTCATCCGGAAATCTCACAATGTCATACATTCGCGGAAATACGCTCGCATTACTCGTCAGTGTCTGATACGTCGTAAAGATCTATTTGGACGAAATAAGTCTCGACACAATACCTATCGTACAAAAGTCGCATCACTTTTTATGCGCGCTAGCTTACAGCCAGCTTTTGCGATACGACTCTGTAAACCGATTTCCTTTTTCACTACATCATTAAAGTAATTATTTCTCCTTTAATACGATTTAATTGCTTGAGTTTTTCTCTCACTTTTCAGAAACTTTAATGAAATGTATTAAAGATCGTGTAAAATTAATCAGGGGGATAAGGTGATTTTTTTTATTTCGCGGCTGCATTCTCGCACGCTGAATCGATATTTTGGATAAAGGAAAGCCATCTCGGCTCTTGACGGGTAATAATGCCCTGTTCATCAAACGCGCCTCTCTACTATCGAACCTTGCCGCTTCTAAAAGACAATCCCGATATATCACCGAGTATTCTCGCACGTATTCACAGGCGAGGCGCATTGCGACACGTGCTCGTATTAAGATTGTCGTTTGCGCCGACCTGACATCATTCCCTCCCCCGCGGCCACCCCCGGATCGTGTTCCGCAGGAATGACGGGCATGCATGTCGCTCGTTTCGCACACATGCATCGGGCACGCAGATGCGGCAGGTGCACGACGGCTTACATAGACGCCTCGCGTTTATTACGTCGCGAGGCGACGGAATCTCCGCCCGTCGGAGTTTCGAACCAGAAACACACCCTGGGCTTCGGAGCGGGCTTGCAAAGAATCCGGGCTGACTCGTTCCGCCGTACGTCCCGTCTGCCCGCAGTAACCGCAGATCGACGCAGAATTCCTCCCGTGTTACATAGCCGTTCCGGGTCTCACCGCCGGCCGCGCCGCGCCGCGCCGTGGAAACCTGGATTGGCCCACCGGGATTGGAAACGAATCTCGGCCACCGCACATTTCGTAGCTCCGTGACCGCGTGACGAATTCTTGCTACACAATGTTCCTTCTGGTCGGGACGTAATTGGGTAACGGATAAATTTAGTCGATTAATATATATCTAAACGCGGCACGTGGACGATCGATTGAACCGCGTTCGGCTTTCGGTGCGATATATTTTCAATTTTCAACGTTAATTTTATTTCAGACGGTAAATTTGTCTCGTGTAACACCAGCCGCTCGTTTTTCTTGCAGGTTTACGAGATGTACGTGACGGGTTATCAGTTCAAGGTGCTATCGCCGGTATTTACGGGCCACTGGGGACTGCAGACCAGGAAGACCAGGCCCGCTTGGCGCGAGCGTCAAAACAGTGCCAACAGGAAACAATTCGAGACGTTCAAGAAGGAGGTGTTCGCTCGTTATATGCGAGATCCGCTGAAAATGATGAAGAACACCAACTGACAAAAGGCCCATCGAGGGTCTCATTGACTTGAGACTCCTCCAACGTTTACGTTCGTCCTTATACTGAACATCGAGGAACCTAAAGTAGAGTTAGGCCTCTGACTACTGTCAGTTCTCACCACGTAGTTAATAATAGATTCGAAGTGTTTCACGTGATCGAACAAGTCAACGAAGAATTCGCCCGACTAACCTTCTTTCTTCACCTTCTACTATTATTTCACAACTTAACTCATCATACAGATTTTATAATTTCCTCTCTCAATATAAACAATTTAAATGCCTTATCGGTCATAGCTACACAGAAAAAAAATTAGTATCAAATCAACAATTCATTGTTTCATACATAAGCAAGAATATAAAATCTCCTTGGAAGTATTTATAATCTCAAAGAGACATAATTTGCTAATATAAAGACATTTTGTTTTTTCATGTAAGCAAATTATGTCTGATCAAGATTATTAAATTTTTCCAAGAAGATTTTATATTCTTGGTTATATATGAAACAATGAATTGTTGATTTGATAGTCATTTTTTTCTGTGTAGATCTTTCGAGGTATTTCGATTATTTATATATTGTGTTTTCATATATCGGTTGAAGTCCTCTATTAACCCTTAACCACACTAGCTAAAAGTGTCAAAACGAAGCCTAACTTTGTGAATTTTTTTGTGGAAAAATGGAAAGAGATAAAGCAGTCGGGTTTGTTTATAAAAATTATACTTCTCTTTCTTTATCATTTAAATTTTAGAAAAGTAATTTAATAAGTAATTATAATTTTAGACTACAATTCCGCTACGCGAAATTGTGTGGGATACGTTTGTACCCCACCAGTGTGGTTAATGGTTTACCGTGATTCCTCTCTCAACTTTACTTGATTTTTATACGAATTTGACTTATGAAATCAAATTTTTCATCCACTGATACATTCGTACTGATCTATTCGTATGTTATTTATAAAAGAAAATATTTATACATTTGAACATTCGAAACGTTTACGCGGAAGGGAAAGAAATCTTTCACCAGTCGGTCTTACATCCCCTTTGGGTCCCTTTTAGAGCGGGAACAATGGTGAAACCGTATTAAGCGCAACGATGGAGTGCTCCAGTATGCTCGAGAGAACAGATGCCACAGATCGGGTAACCGCGATCGGTGGATTCGCGCCACTTATCGAACCTTCCGGTTCAGCGACTCCGCTAGGCAGAATCAACCGCAAAAGCTCTTGTTACTTCCGCTCACGATTTCCCAAAGTCATCAGAGACCCGCCATGTGGGATCGCGGAATAAATATCTCGTCGTGAGTTTCGCGGCACGTACTCGCGCACGACGAGCGGGAAAACGAGGGCAGGGGATCTTAAGTGAGCGTACCTCGTTAGCTGTCTGGGGCTTAAGAGGGTGGCGTTTAAATCCAAAATCGATACTCCGCTTGACGCTACTGGCGCAACCTCCCCGAACGTAAAATAAACAAATGGCATAAAGTGTGTCGCTGTGGCGCGTGTATCGTTTCGGATTTGTATAGAAAAAAAAGACGCGAATGTAATTTATGTATGAAGTGTCTCAAGCCGTATAGTACCTTTAATTAATGGATTCCTTGGTTAATGTCCAAATTTTTTTTTCTCTGACAAAAAGTGGCATCCATCTTTTAATTATAGGAATTTCATAATTTAAGAAACTTTACGAATTAAACATTAGAATGAAAATAGACAATAAAAAGTTACAGAAGATATACTTTGGCCGAATTTTAATTTAAGATACGATTAGACTAGATATACATTTATGCAATCGTTAAATCGAGTTTAGCTAAATTTAAATAATTTGTAAATAATAATAATTTGGGAGATACAAGGAATGAGATTACTATTATATAATCGAGTGACGGATAGCAAATATGAGTGAATGGAAAGTCATAATTTTGCATCATCGTGAAACATCGCGCTCTACGGAGTCAAGGGATCGACGATATTCCGTGTGACATCCCGAGGCGTAATGCGCGCGTTCCATTTAGCAATATAATCAAGCCGCTTCGCAGGTTGCGCGCTATGTCTTTACGTTAATATCGACGTTTGCTTTACGTTACGAACTTACAGAATTAATTATATTGGACGAGATGTCTTGAGATTTGCAGGCACACGTGTGTGCGGATGTGGTCCACATTTGCTCGAGCGTTGTGTAAACTCAACAGCGACAACGATTGCTCAATAAATATCATCATCGACAACGTTTTACCCGATTGATCCTTAAGATAACATGCTGTCATTCTCTCTTTTAACTGACAGGGTAAGTTTTCTCAGATTTTTATAAACTCTTTTGTTGTAATAACGAAGTGTTGTCGAACAAAATTTCATTTCATTGTTCATGCTTCAAAAAGGCTTGCAATAAAAGATGCGCAATGACGAATGTATATAATTTATATAAATATAGATAAAATAATATATATTTATATGTATAACATTTTTCAAAACTTGTTCTAATTTTCAAAACAATGAAGTAAAACTGCCGATGTCAGTTAAAAGTTGAAACGTTTAGTTTAAGGCACAGAGTCATCTTTATATTGTAATGTTTTTACTGATGTATAAAATATACTGTATAAGTGGTGTTGTGAAATAATAAAATGTAATAAAGAGAATTATGAAACTATATTGTTGCCTTTCATTCTCACGATGAATTCGTTTATAAGAAGCGAAATATATTATAAGGTATTTTTAAATCATCTAAAGATAATTATAAAATTCCTTCTTTTATCAATGCTTCACAAAACAATAAAAATTTAGGGAATCTAAGTATATATAGGATGTCCCGAAATTTATCAAAATACTATAAAAATACAAAAAAGTTTTCGAAAAATTAGTTACAGTTATTTTTATTTCAAATAGTAGTTTTTGAAATATAAGAGTTTAAAGCTGACTAATTCCAAACTATATTTAAACAGTTGCATGTTCATGTGTCGTGCTAACGGTAGTATTAAGATCGCATGACAGGCAACCGTCTAAATGCAATCTCTGATTGATCAGCTTTAAGCCTTTATGTCTCAGAAACTACTGCTTGAAATAAAAATCTACGAATAACTATTTTACTTAATTTTTCGAGAATTTTCTTATTATCGTATTTTGGTTCGCGAATTTCGAGACACCCTGTATAAAAAAATTGATTATATAAATCAATACTTTAAGCAAAATAAACGTCAGGAAACGTCAATAAATATTTCATATTTTATCATGCATTCTGTTATTTTTTATTATTTATAACACATTTTCTCTTTCTATACATTTTCTCTTTGTTATAAAAAATTATAGCTAATAGACGAAGAATTAACTTTAATGTATATTAAAAGTTTATTTTGATTACGCAAAGTTTAAAATGCAATAGTATTACGCGAGGTGAACAGGGAATCTCGTTTTTCACACATCAGCGTGTAATGTCTCGAAGACAATAGCGCCGCTCTCGTATTATGCGGTGATGCTCCATAAGATAACACTTGACTTCCCCGTTCATCCCCTAATCCCGAGTACGCGAATAATCCGATTAAGTATGGCGCTATTGCGCTTTGTGAGCTAGAATGCGTCAGTTTTTTTTTCACGGTTATCTGGAACAATCCCGTGAATGTTCGGCAGTTAACTCGAATCGCGGATACAATGGCTGACAATAAAAAGTGTCTATATATATATATATATATATATATAGTGAAACTTCACCAAGTGTGTTGGATGAAAATGCTAACGATCGGGCACATTCCGTCGCGGCGCTATGGCGCCAGGTTGCGGCGCGTAGGTACGTTTTATCGTGTTACCGCGGTTGCATCGCGTGTCATAGGTGTCGGCTTCGAGTGCATCGAGACTTTCGAGTATACCGTGAAGAGATATCGAGAACACGTGCGTTGAATATGTAGGAAGGTATGACAATACGCGGATCTGCGGGGATAGATTCTACGACGAATCTGGGCTCGATTTTCCATGATAATAATATCAAGAGAGGCCATTATTGATCACAATTCCCTTAAATTTTAATATTAGAAAGGATGAAGAGAGAGGGAGGAAGGGAGGGAAGAGGGATGGAAGAGAGGAAATGCCTTAGTTAAAATTCACTGCGAATCAAAGTTTTATTTTCCCAAAGAGCTCTTCATTGCAGATAGCTTTCAACTTGAAAATTATTGGCTTTCTGATATTTTTTCAAAGAGAAGCTCGAACTCGGTCAAAACCATCTCTAAGATGGATATCATTCGAACTTTTTCGCATACATTGGAATTGACGATTCCATGGCTTGCTTCGGGTACACGTGACTTCGGAGACCGTTTATTTCTGTAAATCGCAATTGTTATTTCGACGTGAAGGAAAACATCACGTGTATCACGAAATTTTTCTTCCCCACAGTTTTCCGCACGCCGAAAAACATTACGAGAATTTACGTAGTCTACGTCTATGCACCCGATGTGACGTAACTTAACGTTTAAGCCCGAGGTATAAAGCATTTCCCCGCGATCGTTTCGGTTTAGTAAAGTTTGTTTACGACTATCGTATCTCGTTACGGAAGATCGGGAAGGATGCGCGCAAGAATCCATAGTCGTAGTCGCAGTCGTTGTCGTTGTCGTCGTCGACGTCGCTGTTATCATCGTTATCGCTTCTTGTTGGACCAACGTACGGACGCGCTCTCCCGGCTGTTGTAAAGGATTACCGCGCACGAGAGAGCGGAAGTCCTTTAAAGGGAAAAAATGCGGATTTACTTACTTCGCAGCGCTCCGAACGCAGGGAAGAAGGAAAATTCTACTACACCACCATATGCGCGCGCTCTACTATCAATGTGCATATCCCCGCGTATACCTCGCCACTTGTGTGTATCGTTAATCCTGGAACGAATTTCTTGAAAGAGCACGCGTCGCATACCACGGTTTAAGTATAATATATTCCGGCGCAAATGTTAAAGCTCTCGTTGTATATTCAACGCCGTATATACGGGTATATGCTCATTAATAATCATAAGAATGCAGAAGCGCACCTCTCTAATTGCGTAATGGTGATCATGGTGATTAGAATTTGAAGAGAATATTCAGTTTGATGAAGACACGAGATATTGCTTTTTACAAAGTGAAACGATAAAAGATAAAAATAAGCATACATGTATATTATTTGAAATTAATTATTCGCTTCTCTTCATTAAAATGAAGGTTCTATTTTCAAATCTAATACATGTTTTATTGAGAGTTTTATTGAGATTTTCATTATTATTAAAAATGTTAATGTAGATAAATATACATCTTTATATAACTGTTTGCATTTTGTATTTAGTAAAAGAACAGTTTTTCTGAAGTAAAATTTAGTTAGAGACAGGATTTTTTATTGTATCATTAAAATTATATAGTTATGTAGGACGCTCAGACATGATTAGCAATGCTGCAAAAACTTTTGACATTCTGACAACCAGCTTGAGCGTCCTACATAACTATATTGACGATTTAATAATATATTTTATATATTACATAGCCACACAAAAAGAAAAAAGTGTCATGTCCGAGAGATTAGACCCATGTATCCCTATGTATTTTGAGGCTCTGAAACCGAATATGACCTCAGAATTGCGCCATCAGTTCAGGATTTTTTTTTACCCTCAAAAAATTGCCAAACATTCCTTAAAATTACACTATTTTGAGAGTGTAAAAAAGTCCTGATCTGATGGCGCAATTCTGAGGTCATATTCGGTTTCAGAGCCTCAAAATACATAGGGATACATGGGTCTAATCTCTCGGACATGACACTTTTTTCTTTTTGTGTGGCTGTGTTATTTATGTATTAAGTTATATTTATTCTTTATCTAAAATTTGTAGATACTTTTGCAAAAGGTTATTGTCATATATTTAAAACGCTTCCTCTTTTTCCCCTTGCATTTTCATATTGTGACAGCTTAGTTAAACGATATAATAGTTTTACTTACGCAGCGACAATCTTTACACTATTCATGTCGCCGACTTGTTTCAAAAACGTTTCAACCGACAAACACATGTTTCATTAAGATAAACCCATGTTTCATTATTATTTTAAATATTAACGTAGATACATATATACCTTTATAAAAACTGTTTGCATCTGTATTTAGTGCTTGAAACATTTCTTCTCCGTTGCATTTTCATATTATAATAGCTTAGATAGAGGTAACAGTTTTACTTAAGCAGCGACACGACTTACACTTTTCATGCCGCCGCGCCAACTCGTTTCGAGAATAGCTTAATTTTCTACACGTTGCCGGCTATTTAGCTAGCTCTCCGCCAGTTTGCACGAGTCTGAGGAAAAAAGGGGATGATGTGTGCGTGAGAAGGATTCGCCGCGGGGTACGAAGGATGCAGACACGGAACGGCAGATAGGATGCGAGCGCGCGTGCGTGCGTGTGTGTGTGTGTGTGTGTGTGTGTTGCGTTTAGGTAGGTGCACGTTGTAGGTAGATGTTACGCGATACATTCACCTACCCCTGTATCTGACTAAATTATTAGATTCACCCTCTCGACTCCTCATCTCGCGTTTTTCTTGTCGTAGTCGACTTGGCTGGAAACTTTTTTCCTCCCGGGAACCGCCGTTTCTCTCTTATCCTCGTTTGGATTTTTCTATTAGACCTCTTCAAAGCGGCTCGAAAAGGTACGCAAAAAGCGTCGCCGAGCAAGAGAAAAAGCTACCGAGGGACATAACGGGGATATTAAAATGGAGTTTCGAACATAGTTCGCGTGTCGACCTACTGCTCAGACGACGAGCGATTTCAAGATTAAACCATTCGGTGGCAGGATGGAGGCAAATTGGTAGAGCGTAAATAGATTTTCCGTCGTATTGGCCACCAGTGTTATGCCTGATTAATTCGTCTATGTTGCCGAGTTACATTAATCTTAGAATAGAATAGAACCGATATGGGGAATTGGTTTTCCATTTCCGCGTAATTAAGAAATTATTTAACATTTTTATTTATGAGTCTATTAGAGATCTGTGTGGTATTTTGGAACGTATTAAATACGTTCTACGTAAAGCAATGGATTGAAATGAGAGAAAATGACAGATAGCTAAGTGAAAAGAATCTCCGAGAGAAGGAACACGTCACGCGCTCCAGAGAAGGAAACTTGTCTTCTCGCGTTCTCGCGATTCAATTCTATTTCGCCCCGTCAGATGTTTGACGCTTGGTTAAATTCGCTTATCCGCACTGTCGCGAATTTTTCGTTGCCGGTCCCGAGGACAAGTTCCGGGCGCGCAGATTGCGCCTTCCTTGCAACGTGCGCGCGCGCTAAGTTCCATCTCGAAGAAGCGGAAATTCTCGTTCGCTCTGGCAGATAGAATTTCAGTCGTCCAGTTCTGTTCGAGAAGTTCAAAATTCGTTACAGTAGTTTGCACTGCATTAACGTTATTTGTCGGCAGTTTTTAACACGTTTAAAACGCCGAGAGGCTCTTGGAATGATGAAATGGGAAAGGATCGTATTAACTCGATGCTATTGTAATCGTAGTTTTTAAGTAATTAAGATCCCGGTAGCACACGGCAGTCCAAGTAGCGGAATAACGGTTAAGCGAGCGGTCGCTAACGGGTAACACCGGTAGCCGGTGTTCCTATCTAACGTCGCCTAATACGGGAACGACTCTAATCCCGTCTGATCTTGAATAATCTGAACTAATCTCGTGCAATCTAACGGCAGCTTTCGGCGCCGGGTATGAGCGTCGGTGGAATAGGTCCGTTTTCAATTAGAGGGAACATTTTGCTGATGGCGCCTTCCCCGCCGCCCATACCGGCGGGGCTCGGATGTCTGCCGAAACTTCGTGCGGATACGGAAGGAAGGTTTACGGATACGGATGCCGGTGGGAATCTGTCAGTAGGAGCAATCCCCATAGATAATCGCCGGATTATGCAACTGGATTAGGATTTTCTACAATGCGCGCATGCGTGAACTTTCTTACGGACACGTACCCTTAGCTTGATTAAATTTTAAGCGCGATCAGCCGAGAGGTCTCACGTAATCTCTCACTTTAATAGAATTCGCCGCGGTTTTTNGGTTTTTTTTTTTTTTCAATGTTCTTTCTCCGCTCAGTCAGAAATAGCCATGAATAGTGCAAAGTCGGGTTTCGCGAAAAAGCTGTGTCCATTTGGAAATTGCCGTTCATCAATTGTACCTTTCTCGGTAGAACCACCGAGATCGAAATGGAATGTCAAGTTGACGTTTCGACATATACTATGTGCATTGTTTGAGCAAGTTTTTGTGCCAGCGACTGTTCCTGATTGCTAACGGTACAACGCGGCTGCATACGCTACTTTTTTTCTCAATTCACGGTGCATTTCAGTATTTTGCAACATACACTTTTACGTGAACGCAATCAATCTCGGATTTTTACAAAAATATCGCGAATAAAGTAAAATTTTCTGTTATCTTATGCGAAAATCCTCATTTTTTTTTCTTTTTATATAACTGTCTTTTTCATTTTACGAACAAAATGGCAATTTTACACATACACCCAGAGAAAGGTTTCTTTAAAAAATATTTGTTTGGTTCAAAGAAATTTGTGCATTGCTATAAATGTTAAAGAAGAGCTTCTTTAATTTGAAGAAATTTTTTGATTATTCCTTTTATTAGAATTAAAGAAATAGCTTGATTGTGCAACGGAAATCTTTTTTTAAATGAAAGAAATATTTTTAGAACCAGAACAACTAAATTATTTCTTACATTTCTGTCAGTACTTTCTCTCTCTCTCTCTCTCTCTCTCTCTCTCTCTCTCTCTGAATTAAATAAGAGAAATAATTGGAACAAATGATTTATTTACTTTTAAAAGGACTGAAACGTGATTTCTTGAAATCAAATAAATTTTTACTTTCTGTAAAGATATTTTCACTTCAACTTGAGAAAAAACCAAGTTAAAAAAAAACGATTTCACTAATTTAAACATAATTTTCCTTTGAGTGTACAATACTTACAATAAATTAATCATATAATAAAAATTACAATTTTTCAATAATTATTTCTATATATATATTAAATATAATTTGTTTTAAGAAATTTTTCTCATAGTATCCTAAAAATTCATTCATCCGCAATAATATTTAAAAGTTAACAAAATTCACGACTCAGTGTAAAATGCGCGAAGCTTTCGACATAGTTGTTAGCGATAATATCTTGACGACGACGGTTAAGGATTCCTAGTCGACGCCTTCGATGTCAGATGATGAAGAATGGTAAAGGCGAAGTCGCGGCATAATACGACGCTTCGTTATTCGTCGTCGACGTGATGTCGGTTTCCCGCGCGCTATCAACAGCCGCTCCGAGTGACTTCGGCGTGCGTTAAACTTGCACGGCACCGTCGGATCGTCAGAAATTTTGGAGATCTGACGCGGACACCCGACGAAACTTTTTGAAGTCGCATAGCGATAGCAGTCACGAAACTTGGTACTTCACGTCTCGAGAGGGAAGTTCGGTTGTTCTTCTACATATACGCGCGAGCCGGGAGACGAAGAGACGTGCGTGCTATCTCGCCGCGTCTTCTTAATCGAAATATATTTTCATGCTTGTGTTGTCGCTAGCGTTTATAGCGCAAAATACACTCGACGTTATTGATGCCTTTATCTTTCCCGATAACAACTCTTTTCAAGAACAACACATAAATATACGCAATCACATCTAGATATACGTATGCATATTATAACACAAATTACGTTTGTTCTGGATAGAAAAATGAAATAACAATCAATTATTGTATTAAAATTGATATTAATAAATAATAATAATAAAAGAATAAATAAATATAGGCACTACGTCAATAATTAATTAATATTGTAATTATTAAAATACAAAGAGACTCTAACGACTTTATTGACTCTAAAACTTTGATAAAAACATAAATTGTAATTTTTCTTTATTTCTAAAAACGATCTTTCTCTCACATTCTTTTTCCATGAGTTTTTCAGTACATTTAGAAAGAGATACTTCAAAATTTATTTGTGGTATCTAAATTTATATTTCACTGGGACAAATCTTTATTTAAATATGGCGAAAATAAATTTTATTTCTAGCACATAAATCAATTAATAAGAAAAATGAGATTAATTTCACAGAAATGTATATTTTATCATCACAATCAAATCTTTTTATAAATATCGAAGAAATCACAAATAATATTTTTTTGCTCTAATATATTTTTTTCTTTTCAGTATCCTCAGGATTATCCTCAACATACGGACGTTCTTAGTTTTCCATTATTTTTGGGCTGTAACACACGTCGTACTTTTGTTTGCTTTTTTAGACGGTAAAACATTTCTCATGTCAGCCTATGGCATGAGTTACGGGTACTTTTCACAACTAACATTGCATAATTGTACATTATAGTGGAGAAGAAAGTATTTTTATCTTAACAGCTGGGTACAGAAAATGATATATAAGCAAAGATAAAAAAAAGAGCCTTTAATCTATCTTCGTAATCCATTTTCCAACTGTGACTTATTTTCTACGGATAGCACCTGCTCCCTGCAATCGTGCACGTCGGATTCTTCCACAGTCTCCGTCACTCTTTCACATTAATTTACTGCATCCACCCCCTTGTGATTCGATTTCGCAACGGTAGGATCGTCTCCTCGCGGATCGTAACTTTGCCGTCTTTTTCCTCATTGGATTTTGAGTGTCAAATATTTGCGGAGTCTGACGGGGGAGAAGGGAACGGGGGAGAGAAAAGGGACGGACGGCCACGATCCTCCTCTAGATTGCACGGGGATGCGGGTGATCAAAAGTTCAGGACGATTGGGGCGGTGGATGCGGAGGCGACGGCGTCGTCGTACGGCGTCGCGACGACGGCAATCGTCCTGCAGAGCCGGTAGGCGCTTTGGGCGCCTGCAGGACGAGAATCGTTTTGTAATTGATAGGAGTGTTTGTTCGCGTTTGTAAATACCATTCCATTAGTGCCGCCGCGAACACGAACTACACGAACTTTGGAGCGCACGCCGAAGTTTCGCGTTTCCACTACGGCCGGAAGTACGACTAATCGTACCACCGTCGTTGTCTGCCTTCCCGCTCTTGCGAGGGGGTAACCCTTGCGAGTACACGATAGCTATATATACATAGTTTGACGCATCGTGCACTTTCTTTTGCACCCGCATGAAGACCGCATACGAGAAAGTGTTCCAAAATCGCATTTATCATTTTTGAAATAATTTGATAATTTTCTAATTGAATACTTAACGAAAATTAATCAGTTAAATTCTATTTTCATAAATGTCAATTAACGTTAAATGATATTTAACCAACTTAACTTTAGAGAGGAAGCTGTCCTAGGTAAGTAATTTAAAATAAAAACGTTGATTTAATTTTAATAATTTAAAGTTATTTATAAACAGTAACCCCATGTTTACCGATTTTTCCTCGCTACAACTTTCGCATAGTAGAAATTATTATAAAAGTTGTGGTCTGCATATTCTATTGTATATTTAATATGTACAATAATCATGCATAATATTCAAATACGTAACTGGACCATGCAAGACTAGATGCATTACGGTAATCATAGTCCAATGAGCATAACACTATTGTAAGCATAAATGCAAGTTGATAATACAGTTCTACTGCGAGTGAATTGAATGAATTATGACAATGACTTTTAAAGCGTTTCAAATCCCGGAATGAAAAGTCGTATTTTTGTACCACGTGCAAGATAAGATTCTTTTGCATAATCCTAACTAAACATAAAATTTTTCTATATTTATGTAGAAATAGATATAAAATTCCTAAATAAATATGGAATTCTCTATATCTGTTTTTATATATATATATATATATA
>QKQZ01017299.1:0-12326 GCA_003595255.1 Solenopsis fugax | reverse complement strand
GAAGAAAGGAGAGCACCGGGCGGTGGCACTGATTTTAATCAAGATATGGCCTGGCAGCAGCCAACGGCGGATCAAGCGAGCCAGGGCTTATCGATTTTCTAAGTGCTCCCGACCGACGAAGCCGTCGTCGCGACACCCGGCGTGAATTTGAAACTAATGGAAAGAGAGATTTGCACGCGCGCGTTTTATTATTCGCTTAATCGTCAGGCACGCGGCCGAATTTGAAAAAAAAAAACACCTCTGTTTTTCTTAATTATCAGCTAGTCGCGGAATGTTTAAGTTTGACATCGAATTGCCTTTTACTTTAAATCTAGAATTTATGGTATTAACTTCTATGGAAATTTTTATATTTTATGATATTCACGATATTTATGAAAGAATTTTTTAAAACACATCTTAAATTTAAATACATATATTACGTAGAAACTGCACGTAAACGCAACAAATTGTTTAAAAGAATTTATAAACTTCAGAATTAAAAATATTTCTTAAATTTAAGAATATATGAATTCTCTTTCCTCTATTTGCTAGCATTTACATTTTTATCACAGATATCTCGAGATTGTGCAATTTGCATTTTACTATCAAGTAAATTCTTTTCTTTCCTTTCGATGCGCTGATTATGCGATTTTAAAATCAATTGTTATCTTCTTATGAAAGAAGTAATTACTCAAACTTGTATGTAAAATATTCAATCTTATTTACACATAAATAATAGGATGGAATATCACGGAAACTGCCAGCTGTAATTGTGCAATGTGGATATTTATGCATGTAATTTTAAGGATGTACCGGATATTACAGTCTCTGCAAAGTAAATAAAATTCGGAAATGTGTTTAATATTAACATTACAAACAAAACTACATACGAAAGTTGTATGAATACGATTATATTTTTATTTAATAACATATTTTTATTTATTAAGTAGTTAATTTTTATTTATTAATTAGTTTATTTACTCTATTTGTTATTAAAAATTAAATTAATTTTTGCAACATTAAGAAAAACTTCAATTTTTTGTGTAAGTACTTTAAGTATTCAAGATGATACAAAGTTTTATTGTGATTGTTTAGTTATTTTGTAAATAAATAAATTTTGTTTATTTTACAGAACTGATCTCTGCATCGCAATAAAACTTTATATAAATCATTTTGAATATTTAAAGTACTTAAATTAAAAAATTCAGATTTTTTTTATTATTTCATTGTTAATTATATTTTTATTAGAGCACATGTTTACTTTTTATTGAAATAATTTTTTATGCAGATAGAAAATCGCCGCCAAATTGTTTCTATTATTTTCAAATACAATATAAAACAATTTGTAATTTCTTTATAACTTTATGTTTTGAAAAATGTTCTATACATCCTTAAACTCATGAATACTTAAACTCAACAATAGCATGCATGATAAATATATAAATTTAATATGAAAAGGAATTCTCAAACTGTAATTTTAATACTGTGATTTATGTGCAATTTTTGATAAAATTGTTCGAATTGACGTTCACCCTTCCTCTCTTTAGCATACAAATAAGGGAGGTTTATTCGAACGTTAATACATCACAACTCCAAAGCGTATTTAGCAGAGCAATTACTATGTTCTCAAATACACCAACATAATTTCTAAATGTAGTTCAAGCAGTTTGCACATCGCAGAACAAATTCCTAGACATGTTCGTAAAATACTACCACCCGAAACCAACATACCATAGCTAATTTATTCCTATACTGGCTAGATATCGTAATTTAAGCTCACTGTTGTATCGTCATGAAGTTAAGACTTTAAACCGATTTCTAGCTTTGTGGACACAAGTTAATATAAGTCGAGTGTGAAACGGTAAATGTAAACGATAAATGTAAAAATCATTTTTTTATTAAAATCATTATATTGAAAAATTATTTAGTAGCCATCTTTAAATTATCTATTATAAATTATTTAGTAAACTTATATTTGATCCAATAAATAAAATGTTAATTATATAATTTTTAAAACTTAAAACCAGCAGTATTCTTGTTTAACAAATGTTTATAACAATTATTAGTTAGCATTATTTTTTGTGTTTTCAGTATATATATATATATATATATATACACAAAAATGTTCAAATATTAATTAACTATTTGTTTGTAATTAAAGTAAATAATTAGTTTAATTGATATCTTTATGATGACATGAATATTCACTTTGTAAACATTTATCTAACGAATTTTTTATTTAAATTCGTTTTAATCTGAATTTATATAAAAATCTACCTAGAGCAATTTTACAAAGAAGAAATTGGCGAAACTAACTTCTGTAAATTTTATTTAAGAGTCAATTAAATGAGGAATAGCACAATCCCTAAAATTACTGCGCCCTAAACAAGAGACGCGATCACCGCTGATAATTATCGTAGACGAGGTAATCTCTTAATCGAACGTGCGAGCCGATGGCTTTTATCTATCTCATAAGAAGAATAAGACCGATATTTTTTGTCGTTTGCCCGTTAAGAGATTAAACGAAACCAAGGACTTCGCCCGCTTCGTTTTAGGGCCATTATACCCTCTCGAGAGGGGATAAGGAAAGACACATAGGAATACAGAGAAAAAGAGAGACAAAGAGAAGAACAGAACGAGAGATGGAGAGAGAACGAGAGAAGACAAAGAAAGAGGAGGGGTAGGAGATGGGAGGGAGGGTGAGCGCTGAGCTTGCAGAAAGGGTGCCTGGTGATGCGTACCGTAGCTACCTCGCCAAATGCATTAAGACCACCGTCCCGTCGTCCCTCGCAATATCGTACTGACTGAATTGTATGACTCTTGTTGGCGAGTGCGGCCCGAATACGCTATATTCCTCGCACTTCGTTGGGCGCAACGAGTGCGATGAGAAGGTCGTCGGCGACGTTCTAGTTCTTGGGTAGCCGCATTTGCCATCCGATATAAGCACTCGCGTGGCTCTCGAGTGCTGGAAACATCACGCGCGAGAGCTCTCGCGGTCGATCAGTTAACGTTCGGCCCGAACGCTAGCAGGGGGAGGCCGTTGCAAAAGAGAAATGGAATCTCGAAGAAATCGAACGCGTGCCGCAAAGGCAAAACCAGTGGCTCAAGTCACCCTCCCTCCCCCTCGAAGCGCTGTTTCCGGAATGCTGAAATAAAAACGTCGTCTTACGACGCCAAGCGATTTGAAAATTCACGTGACTTGAAAATTCACCTCACAATACGACGCGATTTCACCCATCAAATAAACTGCGCTTTCGACAATAGAGCAGAAAGCGAGGGTATTATGGCTATTATGGACATTACGGCTATCCCTATTATCTCCGTTATTAGGTGACGAATTCTAACAATTGCTTATGGAATTATTCGTTTAGTAGTCCGCCGTTTTTTAATGGCGCTAATATGCCAATACACAATAACTGACAATTGTTATAAGGCATTTTTATTTTTTATCACTTCGAAACTTTTTCAAGGTATATTTTAGGACTTAATTGCATATACTTCCTCATGTTTTCAAACTTGAGCGTATTATCACGCGAATGTATGTACATTCGAATATTTTTTTGTTCTTTAACATTTTATTCGGTTACATCCGTTCGGATACACACTTCGAGTTATGCAAAATTAAACAATAACATGAGATTTTGTTAAGGCTTTTTAAGCGAAATTTTCATATCAAAATATTTCTTCGATAAATTGACTGTCACTCTAGAGGGCTATGTTCAAAAACATTAGAGATATCATTTTATGCTTGTTATTTAATGTTAAACAAGGATAAAATAATATCTCTAATGTTTCTGAACGCATGAAAATTCTAAATAATGGAAAATTAAAAATATATAATTTTGTAACAAAATACTGTGTATTTTTTAAACCAATTTTTTAAATTTACTTTTGGGCTAGCCATATTATCACCACTTTTCCTCTTCCACTGATTATGCAGTGCGTTACATTTTTTATAAATCACGTCCTAAGTGATAAATATATATTTCATTACTTTAGTTTAGAATCTGTTAAGCAACACTTTGACGAATATAATCGTTCAAGTTTCAATATAAAATATTGATTATTAACAAAGTTATTCAATAAAATGAAAATGAGTGCGATATTGCCTCCTTCTCCTCTATACAAAGTATAAAGAAATTAATAGTGTGAATGATGATTCAACAGAAAGAAGTTTGTGAGCGATTGGAACGATGTCAAAGAGAAAATAGAAATTATTTATTCGTAAAAACACGGAAAAAATTATTCGCGATTAATCGTGTATCTTATGAAACATGTTAACTTCATTATTTTTCAATTTTTATTAAATATAATGTACAATATAGCACAGAATTATAATCGCTTTACAAATTGTACATTGTATAATATAATTACAATTATTTATTTAAATTTAAATTACTTCCTTCTAAAAACAGTATTTACATTGCTGTGTGTTTAAAATTATTGTTTACTAAATGTTATGGATTATCCCTATGAGACTGTGTGTTTACTATGTACTACAAATTATATAATTATATATAATTATAGCAAACATTCAATTGTACGGAGTACGTTTTGTAGCCAATAATTGCCCATGTTGCTTCGATGTACGCAGGCCGTGCGATACATATTTCGAATGAAAGTGATCGTGACCGAAGATCGTGCCAAACGTTCTCGCGTCGACAGTACGTACAACACGTACCGTAGGCAAAGGAAGCGATATTACACAGCTCCGTNTCTCTCTCTCTCTCTCTCTCTCTCTCTCTCTCTCTCTCTCTTCGATTCGTGTTTGAGTTCCACCGCGAGTTCCATATGAATGTGCTCCATCCCCTCCCCCGCGCACACAGGCGTACGCATACGCGCGCAGACACGCAGATGCGGGTGCCGTCGCATATCGATTGAACAGCGTACACGTATTTACGTGTAGAAGCAGGTTCACGTAACACGCTCCGCGGGAACCGAAATCGTCGGAGCGTTGGAGGGTGGGAAGGACATCGGAGGTGGTGAGTCGCCCTCCCTCACCCTTCGGTGAAGCTCCCGTCGCGTCGTCAACAAAGCTGTAGGTGGATTGCGCGAGACTGGGCGATAATGATATCGTGCCGGGACATTTGTCATGCACCCGTGTACAATGCATTACGCACGACGATGATGACGCGTGGCGTGGCGTGGCGTGGCGTGCGAGCGTCCACCGGAAGAATCGCAAAGTCGCACCCGACTGACTAATGGCTGACCTACTCCGGGCAACACTACTTTTTTCGAGGCTCGATTGCAACGGCAATTAACGTTAATCATAACGTTGATCGGACTCCCGATTTCGGGGTTATAAAGATCATGTTATAAATGTATCTATATTTAAAAGAACTTATTTTTTTAAACATTTATTATTGTTTAACAAGGCAAAATTGCGTGTATATCTTAAGATTTAAATTCAAATAGAAAGAACCGCTCGGCTATTTACAAAAAGCGATACATAATGTATCATTTTAAGGATGTATGGATGGTACCTCAAAAACGTTACCAAAAACGTACAAATTTCATAGTTTGTTCTATTACGTTTGTGTGTCTATATAAAATTTGAACACAATTCTCTTATTAGATTAAAAGTTATTTAATTTTTAATTTTTTATCTTGATCTTATTGTATAAATATTTTAAATGAGTAAGTAGATCTGGATCAATTTGTGCACAAATATTTATTAGAGTTTTGTTAGTATATATAAAAATTTTGATCTAATTCGCAATGCTTCTTCCTCATCAAATTTACAAAAATTGCGTTTTTTTTGCAAATTTGATAAGGAAGGAACATTGAGAATTAAACTAAAATTTTTATATATACTAACAAAATTCTAATAAATATTTGTGCAAAAATTGATTTAGATCTACTAACTGGTTTAAAAGTTATGTTTTTAAAACTGCAACAAAATATAATGATTTTTGTTGCAAAAATTATTATAAACCATCAATTTTTCGTTGTTTTCTTCGAAAAAATACAAATTTTTATTTTATAATAACTTTTGTAGCGAAAATGAATATATTTTGTTGCAGTTTTAACTTTTAGCTCGGACTGTATAACCAGAACATTCTTAAATAATTTTATTTTTTTTCATCATCTGATAAAGAAATCATATTTTTAATCATATAATATAAAATCAGTTATAAAATTATTTAACAATAAAAACTGTTAATGGCAACGATGAGTGAAATTGTTCATAAATCGCAAGCCTGATTTCTTGACCAAATTATTAAGGCGTTTCTTTTTTCTAATTCACAATATTTGTATGATTATGTAATTAGCAAGCACTTGTGGAAGACGAACAGGGAAGACGGCTGGTCGATAATGATCTCGTAACGGAACGTGTACGACCCGCCTATCTAATAAAGCATCATGTACTCTGAAGATGCGCAAACGGCAGTCGTCTGAGGAACAATCGGCAAGTCAATTCGAATATCCTATCGCTAACTTGTTGCTACAAATCACCGACCGAACAATTTAGCCATATTAGCCGACTGAAATACAACGATTAAGCTCATTATTCATATTATTTTATAAATACGTTTATAAAATAGATTTTAAGTACTATCGATTATTGGTATGCAAAGATAATCAAGAAACAAAAATCGAGTAGAACAATCGAATCGCAAATAAAAGCTAATTATGGGATTGTTTTAATTATATAATCATCAAAATTAATTAATTTCAAAAAAGAATTGAAAAATTACATCAACCTATGAAATTGCGAAAAAATATTTGAATGTAATTGTTTACAGTACTGTGTTCGTAATAATTTTTTACATGCGCATAATAAATAATAATTCCTCTCAGACGGTAATTACTATTTATTACGATCTTATGCGTTATATTACATCAAATCCCCATCCTGCATTCCCATCGTCGTACCTCAAGTGAATGCCAGTCTACATCGATCGGTTTCCGGAGGAATTCGAATCGCGTATCAACAACGACGACCGTCGAACGTCGCGCGAGCATGAAAGGCGCGAAGGTAGAAAACACGAACCACAGACAGATAAAGAGAAAGAGCCCCTGTGAGTGTAGTACCGCAAAGAAACACATGTAGTTTTCAAGTTCATTATGCGTTTCCGTCTATTTTTGTAGATTCTTAATTAGTGAATTATTTCTATTCGCGACGCGTTGTGCAAGAAGACGTCTTTTTCTTCTAATCATTATTCTCTAGTCATTGTGTAAAAAGGAACTTTTATACGCTCCTTTATTGAGATACTCGGAATGATGGGATGAAGGTGTAAGGCACAACGCAATCGTAGACTTTCCCGGCTGATATCCATTAGTTAAATTGTTTCTCTCAAACGTTACTTCTCGGCTTCACCCTCCGGGATCGACTTGTTCGTTTTGATAATGGGTAGACTCGATACAATTGCCGAAGTCTCGCGCTGCAAAAGGAAGGACTTGACAAAAAGGAAGAAAGGGCAAGAGAGTAAAGAAAATTCGCGAAAGGAAGATGATACAACAAACAATCATAGAAGATCTTAATGCTCAATAATACATTTCGTAATATTGTTCGCAACAAATTCTTTACTGTATTTGAAGAGAAGGAGGATCATAATAGATACTTATTAGTATTAGTGTTAAAAGGGTTAAATTGATTGTCAATTTAACCCTCCGTGCACAGAAAAAAATGAATATCAAATCAACAATTCATTGTTTCACATATAAGCAAGAATATAAAATCTTCTTGGAAGAATTTGATAATCTTGATCAGACATAATTTGCTTACGTGAAGAGAAAAATTTTCTCCCTGTAAGCAAATTATGTTTGTTTAAGATTATAAATTCTTCCAAGAAGATTTTATATTCTTGCTTATATATGAAACAATAAATTGTTGATTTGATATTAATTTTTTTTCTGTATGTGAACCGCTGTTTTTCACTAGTCATGTGAACCGTAGATCATTTACATCAGTGCCACTTTTCTTTTGATAAATCAATTGTAAAAAATCATTCTTTTTATTGTGTTACATCTCTATTCGGTATTCTAAACGGTTTTAAACTCAGATATTTTTTTATATAGCAAAATACATAGGAAAACGGAAATGCTACTTGAAATTTTGATTGTTCCTTGCAAGACCTACGGTTCACATAAAGGGTTAATATTATGATATTACTATTCTAATTCAACTTAAAAACTGTTTCAAGCTCGAAAGTATAACGACGCGCAATTTTGAAAAACTAAAAAATGTATATAAAAATATGTATAAATGTATATAAAAATTACAATATATATTTTGGAGCACTAAGGTCTGTTATGATCGATTGTTAACCTTATCAAAATTTTAATTGTATTGTATTTTACGGTCCTATACATTATTTATTAAAGATGATAAGTTTTCACAGATTGAATGTCAATCGATTAATTTACAATATCGATAGACAGGAGATCACATCAAAGAATTTCAAAACGTAAGAAGCCGATAAGTCGGGACCGAAAATCTGAGATTACGAGAAGCCGGCTGGCACAATGCCTCCAAAAAATGGGGCTCACTCACGATCCGAATCAAATCGCATTTTCCTCTTCTTTGGAAAAGCGCATTTATGTAGCAGAATAGAATAGCGAAAACATTCTCTCGAATAACAAAGAAAAATACTTAGAGCAAATACGTAAAATATCTTTTGAAGGCGTTCCTTTTGCAATATAATTATTCACCATACAAATGAGTTTAAGGAATGAAATTAATGTTGATGCTTGTCTTAGGATATAAAAGATGAAAGAAACATTCTCCAGCTAAAGAAATTTTCAGGAAACAGTATGAGAAATAAAAATTTTAATTTAACTCTCAACTCTTATGATTAACTGATAAACACGCTCTCATGCACGTGCCTGCGAAAACCAGTTTGTTTTGTAAAAAAAAAAAACAAATTTTTCGCGAATAACTTGTTATGTTTCTCAAACAAAATAAAAATATGAAACTACTTTATAAGAAAGACGCGCACTTTTTAATAATATTTAAATAACTAAAATTCACATTGATAGAAAGATATTTCGAAATTCATAATATTAAGAATGTAGCGAATATACGGTCCCTGCAAAGTAAATTAAATTTGAAAATGATGTATTAATATAGTTTATTTATGCTATTTCTTATAAAAAAATAAATAATCTTTTACGGCAATAAAAAAATCTTAATTTTTTTATGTAAGTGCTTTAAGTATTTAGGATAATTTATATTGTCAAAGTTTTATTGTAATCGTGTTATTTTATAAATAAATAAAAAATAAATTTTGTTTATTTTACAGAACTGATCTCTGTATCTCAATGAAATTTTACATAAATTATCTTGAATATTTAAAGTACTTAAATAAAAAAATTCAGATTTTTTTCATCATTTCTTATTTCATTATTAATTATATTTTTATTAGAGCAAATGTCTACTTCTTATTAAAATAACTTTTTATCTAGATAGAAAATCGCTGCCAAATTTGTTCTACTATTTTCAAATGCAATGTAAAACAATCTGTAATTTTTTCATAATTTTTGTAATGTTTTGAGAATCGTCCTATACATCCTTAAATTTCAAAGTAAAACGATGGTCTCAGAAGATTTAAAGTTAAGAATGAGAATACAATAGTAAGGCCACGAAATCTGCATCTTTAAATTACCTGACTTTCGTTTGGCCTCGAACAAGGCTGACATGTACATGCCATATACGTCGCGGAACCATTTAATATATCGGCGAATGTCTTTGCGATTACGGAAATCCGGCATGAAAAAAGGCGCAGTTGCGAAATTGCGGATCGCAAATTTCGCAATTTCCTCGGGATTTAAGTCAGATCAAAGAATGACACGATTACCGCATAATGCGGTTGTTCACAGGTGGTAAATTACGACAGATTGTGGCGATTAATGGCAGAAAAGAACGATGGAAGAAAGCTCGTTTCTTATTCCACCCATACCTTCATTTTTACTCTCTTTCTCTCTCAAATCGGCCATTTACATCGATTAAGCTTCAGCCGCAAAATTTGGGGATGGCCGGGGCCGTATGTTCATCACTTCCAATGTCCATATAAACGCCACGCTGGGAATCGCACATCTGGCAATTGAGCAACAAGTACACGCATTAAATGTATCCCGACTCCAATTACATAGAGTGCACCCTGATGTACATGTGGGACACCGTACTGTAACTTTTGCAATTTTTATAATCAATAGATTCGAGATAAAGTACTGAGACCGCCATTCCGCGATTTTAAAAATTGAGAAAAATACTTAGCATTATAATATATTAATAAAATATTTTTCTTATTTCCTTTACGAGTTTCAAGCCACAAGATAGAAATACATCTTAATTTAACTGTCAACTGTAATCGTTATATTGTTATAGATTAATTTCAAGTTACGTAATATAAACAAATTTCACATAATTCTGGAATTAAAAAATTCATAGATTTCATTAAAATTTTATTTCTTTCGCATCGTATCTTTCTGAAATATTAACTACAACTTATTCGATAATTCTTCATTTTGTATCTTAACAAATTTACGAAGATAAGCAACAGATAATAACATTATTTCTTTTTAATTTATTACGAATTATAGAAACGGTGCAGATCTCGTTACGGTAATCTAGATCATGGGCGTGAGAAAGAATGACGCATTGCTCAAATTCCACAGGCAGTTAGAGCAATTGTAAATTTGTCCTATTAGTGTCAAGGTGCGTAGTGAACGTAAGGTCGAAATCATAAGACATAACTACCCCATTTAAGAATAGAAAGTGAATAAATTAACAACCTTATTATTTAAGGCTGCACAAATGTTCTGTCGTTGCTCCCTGAAGAAGCATAATTACGTCTTACCGTTCGCAATCGTTTGATGCATAAAAAATTATAGTGTAATTTATAAGTAATAATCTACTTGAAACTCTTTTTTAGAAAACATTTAATTGTCGATTCTATAAATGGCTCTTTAGATCTAAAGATTAATAATTTTACAGACTCTATAATTTCTCCATTATGAAATTATTATGTAGAATGCTTTACCATTTTGTTATTTGAGACTTGTCATAAGACGGAAAATGTGATAACACATATCTATAATTATATACCAGACCTTATATTCCATGCCATTCATTAAAGACAAGACCCAGATATGAGAAGGTTGAAAAATTAATCACTGTCGCTTATAATAATAAAAAAATTTTTTTTCCACATTAATGTACATGATTATGTATTATGTATTACAAAACATATCGAATATAATATTTCAAAAGTGGCCAATCCAGTATCAAAGATAAAATCTCCCAAATGCACAAGATAAGCTGTCAATACTGGCGACTGTGCAAGCATAAGAATCGTAAGAAACTCTAGTGTTTACGTGTTGCCTATGCAAATACTCTCCCGATTTTCCGCGTATCGTTCGATTCACTTTATTTCGCGCAGGCGAAGGAGGAAGCAAGGAAACAGCAATGTCCCAGGAATTAATCGTTACACGATAAGCGATAATTTTTCATAATAAATAGCGTACCGCGAGATACGTCCGTTCATCGTTCCCCTTATTTCCATTAGTCATCAGACACGGAGCTCGCATCGCCAAAAAGCGCAGACGATTACGACGTACATACACGTCACACGTGCACACAAACCCCCTGGGCACCCAACACTCACACACGCGCGTATGTGCACATCTATGAAGGTGTCCCAGCGCTTGCGCAACCCGCACCTTCACGTGTACCATTACGTGCTTTACTACGAACATTACTACGACGAGTACTATCATCGTAGCGTATCGTGGGGCTGAGCAAGCTGAACATTGTGGACCGTAGGCTGACGCTCAATCCCACACTACTGAAAAGTGACAGAGAAAGCAAACGTTTCGAGTACGTAAAACTCGTAATCGCACGAACACGATATGAAAGATATTTTCTATCACAAATTAATTTGCGATAATTTAGAAAGCATCACATATTATATCAATTTTTAAAAGATCAGGGCGCAATTATTTTGGTGTCCAAACCGAAATATAATCTTTCTTTCATTATTGCTATTGCACTGTTTACAAATATTTTATACATATTTAACAGATATTAGAACAAACTAATAGTTGGATTAATCTGTTTCAAAGTTTGAAACAGATATCATACATAATAAATTTAAAGCTAAATTAAAAACTTTAATATTCGTTAGAGAGAGATAATGAGTTAATAGGCTCCTGTATGCTATATTTAATGTGTAAAAACAATATTTTAAAGTAATGAAAAGAAAGACACAAGTAATAAGAATATATCACACGTATAGTCTCTGCAAAATAAATTGAAATTTCTAATTTATTAATATTTATACTATAAATAAATATATACATATGAAAATTGTGTGAATGATATTTCATTTTTTAGAAACACATTT
>QKQZ01017298.1:0-10566 GCA_003595255.1 Solenopsis fugax | reverse complement strand
AAAAAAAATATATATATATATATATACAGGGAGATTCATAATGGTTGTCTCCACGTTTTACCATAAAAGATGACTTACCGATAATTTTCTAAGCAGCTGTCATATAAGGATCGTTTAGTAAATTACAAGTGCAGTCAGTAAGTCATCTCTTATGATAAAACGTGGAGACAACCATTAAGAATCACCCTGTATATATACAGGGTGTAACTCACGATAATAATATTAATGACAAATTCTTTGAAAGATTTTAAGACGAAAATTCTAATACCAAAATGTCGAGGCTATAATAATTTTCAAATGGAAAGAGTTTAAAGATTACGAATGACAGGGCTAGAATTTCGCGCGCTCAGGGATGGCAATGTGCTTAAGATGCACTAAATCGAATGCCTTTAATAATAATGGAATTATTGTAAAAATATGTAATAAGAGTTTTATTAAGGAACTAATTGTTTATTTATAATAAATTTAATAGAGGAGAAGAGGGTATTATGGCTATTGTAGACATTATGGCTACATTATCTCCGTTATTAGGTGACGAATTCTAACAATTGTTTATGGAATTCTTCAATTAGTAGCCCGCCGTTTTTTAATGGTGCTAATATGCCAATACACAATAGCTAACAATTGTTATAAGGCATTTTTACATTTTAGCACTTCTAAACTTTTTCAAGGTATTTTTTTAGCTTTTAATTACACATACTTCCTCATTGTTTTTAAGTTTGTACGTATTATCACACGAATGTACACTCGAGTGTTTTCTTGTTAATTTTAACTTTTTATTCGGCTATACACACTTCGAGTTATGCAAAGTTAAACACTAACATGGGATTTTATTAATAATGGTTTTTCAAACAAAATTTTCATATCAAAATATTTCTTCGATAAATCGATTGTTACTCTAAAGTGCGATGTTCAAAAACATTAGAGATATCATTTTATATTTGTTATTTAATGTTAAACAGGAATAAAATGATATTTCTTGTGAAATTTCTGAAGTCTTTGAACGCATGAAAATTTTAAATCAGGAAAATTCTAAACAATGGAAAATTAAAAATATATATATTTTTTAACAAAATACTGTGTTTTTTAAACTAAACTGATTTTTTAAAAAATTATTTTTAGACTAGCCATATTACCACTTCTTTTCTTTTACCGATTATGCAGTGCGTCACATTTTTGTAAATCACGCCCTAAGTAATAAATATTTCATTACTTTGAGTTTAGAATCTGTTAAACAACATTTTGATGAATAGAATCGTTCCAGTTTTAATATAAAATATTAATTATTAACAAAATTATTCAATAAAATGAAAATGGGTGCCATGTTACCCTCTATTCCTCTATTATTTTGTTTTTTTTACAGTAATTCAGTCAGTAAATATAAACGCGAAACCAACGTCAGTTTATTAGCTATATAAATTCCATAATCCTCTCCTTTCCTCTACAATGATTAATTAGGGCATTTCTCGAACTCTAAATCACAAGTACATATAAAGCGGAAATGTTTCGATTTACATCTCGAGTCTTTTTCAATGCATTAGTAGTGAGCTACTCAAAGTATTGATGTATAATTTATTGAGTTCAAATAATTGTAACCGTCGCCCTATCTTTTGAACAGTAATACTATGGCCTATTGTATAATAAAATTTCGATACTCAAATTGTGTCATGTTGTCATTCGTTATCGATCTAAATAAATAGTAAGTTTTTAACGATAATTCCAACATTTGGACTCAGCGATCAACAGTGTTAAAAACAAAATAATTTTTACATATTATCACACCTAGAAATGTATTAACTATTAAAATATTAATTGAAACGAATCAAGTAAGATTTGGTTTTATTTGGATTTTAAGTCTTTAAAATCCGAACTGTTGGAAAATTTTGAACCTGAAGGGTATGAATCATATATATTTTGACAATCTTATAAAATTATATTTAAAATGACTTTATGTAATATAACTAATATTATTTTTCTTCTAATATAGAAATCTTTTTTGTTTTATATATAAGTATACATATGCATATAGATATTAATATTTAATTTAATAATTATTATGTTACTAATTAAAAGTTATGTATCAACAATTCGGTTCGATTTATTTTGATTTGATTTAACTCGAACTTTGTTGATATAATTTGATTTCGAACAAAGAAGTTTGATTTGATTTGATCTGGCATAAAAAAATCTTTATTCGCATATCTCTAATCACGCTGCATGTTATTGCATTTTGTGGATAAGATAAGCATAAGATATTTGAAATCGACAAAAAACGTTTTACAATGAAACTAAAAGCTGCTAGAAATTCTCATATATGTTAACTTATAAATATTTTGTACAAATGACTCATGCAAAAAAAAACGTAGCATTATTGTCTGCTATGTCGGTTTTAAGATTTAGGATTTTGTCAAACGCTCATTTTTGTTTACCTTATGAGAAACTTAATTATTATAAAAAGCCACTGCAAAAACGATGGATTTTTCGTCCATTTTTCGGCCCTCGATTTTAGAATCGAGTTTTATGCCAAGTGATAGCTTATGATGAGACATTAATCACAGAAAAATGTTACGTTGATTATACGATTGGTTTCAGAGATGATTAAAGTGGTTACCTATCTATTATACTAAGAAAGTGACACTAACAACTCTTTATAGCAACCTATGTGAATCTTTTTCAACTTAAATAAAAAAATTTTTTGAAGAATGCATTCAATTTGACTTGGTTTGTACCCGTTTATATCACCTTTATTTTCATTTGTACTTGAAGGAGGTAACAATTATAGAGGATTAAAAAACGTTAGCACTCCATATTACGATATCACTATTTTTAAAATGCCATTAAGTATCGTTTGTACCCGATTGTACCACCCTTCGTTTCGTTTGCACCTTTAAGGGGATGATTGTACCGAAATTTCAAAAGAGAGATGAGAGCTAACTTCGCTATTTTTTAATGTCAAATACGCAAACAAGTATTGCTTTGCAATCGTTTGTACCCGATTGTACCACCCTTTGTTTCGTTTGTACCCTTAAGAGGATAATTGTACCGAAATGGAGAAAAATACTTTGTTCTCTTTGTGGTCTTCTTCTCAGGCCATAATCTCTTATTATTGATGTTATGACTTTTCACCGTTCTATGGTGTGGGCTTTTTATAATTAACAACTGTGTTAATTATAAACATTTTTAATCCTTTTCACCACTTTTAGGTACGAAAATAAAGGTGGTGCAAACAAGTATAAACCAAACCAAATTGAATGCATTTTTCAAACAATTTTTTCCTTTAAGTCGGGTGCCAGGTTCACATAGATTTTATAGCACGAATTTTTATTGAATTTTTTCGAAAGTCATACCTATGGGTTCTTTGAGTTGCTGATTACGAATCTAATGTCAGATTTGAAAAATTCAAGATGGCGAAATTAATACAGCGAACTCAAATGATATCGATTGCTGAAAAAAGGCAAATAGCATTGAGTAGAACTCCTATTAGAATAAGCTTTTTCACATTGTAAGGAAACAAATAAAACATCGTAGGCACGTTCAACTGTTTCGAAAACTTCATTTTTTGTGAAGAGTTTATTTGAGTGTTGTTTGATAAACTTAGAAAACTTTTATATAATTGGATGTAATGGTATGTAGTTATGAAGAATCACGAAAACTACAATAAAAAAGCACGTCTGCAGTGAAAAAGCTTCTAAATATAACAAATAAAACTATCATGTTATCCTTTATGCATCTTATAACGTATCAATTTGAATTTAATATGTTTTAAGAAAAACTAATCAAAAGAATGCTTTTTCCACTAAGAAAGTGTCGTTGATTACTAGTTAAAATCTAATAGAATATTCGTAAGCAAGCCGAAAAAACCACAATTTCCATAGAAGTGAATGATTGTTTTAGTGTTTGAGTCCGCCATATTAATTTCGCTATCTTGAATTTTAAAAATTTGACATCAGATTCGTAATCAGCAATTCAAAGAACCCATGAGTATCGACTTTCGAAAAAATTTAACAAAAATTCATGCTATAAAGTGATGTTATTATCATTTTCATAGGAGGTAGGTAACTTTGATCCTCTATATCTCTAAAACCAATCGTAAACGCTCAACGTAAAGCTTTTCTGTGATTAATGTCTCATCATAAGCTATCATTTGGCATAAAATTCAATAAAAAAATCGCGGATTGAAAAACGGGCATTGTTTGCAGTGGCCCTTAGAAAAATGTTACCTCACTTGATAGAAAACACTTCCTAATTTGTATTTTTGTTTTCAAAGGTTTATTTTCAGTTTTTCTTTAAGAAATTTAACTCAAAAACAAAGTGTCGGTATGTCAGTATCAGCGACCTTCATCTATAATTACAAGCTATTGTGACGTCAGAATATGCGACGTGCATCGAGATATCAATACTTTGTATGAAGTGTATCATAGGCACGCGCAAATGATATATAATATAAAAAGACTTTATTAATCAATAAATCAATTTTTTATTTCTATCAAAGCTAGAAAACGTAGTAATTAAAATAATTATTATTATAATACAATATAGAAGTAGATAATAGTTTAAAATATAACATGTAATTCTTCTCAATTATATGTATAGATTTAATAATATATTTATATATGTACATGTATATGTGTGTATACAGGATGTCTGAAAAATCTCCCCTAGTATTTCAGAAAGCAATTCGGAATTCAAAAAGAAGGAAAAAGTTATCTAAACATAGATCAAGAAATAAATCTTTTCCGAATTATAGTCACTTTTATGTTTAAAAAAATCGTAATTTATTTTTCATAATCTTAATAATCATACTTTCTTTTATAGTTTTTTTTGACAGAAATCATTATATTTCAAACTATTTTGGCTGTAAATTAGGATTTTTTTAACATAAAAGTGACTATAACTCAGAAACGCCTTATTTCCGGACCTATGTTTAAATAGCTTTTTTGCCTTCTTTTTGGGTTCTGAATCACTTCCCGAAGTATTGCGGGCGATTATTCGGGCACCCTGTGTGTGTGTGTGTGTGTGTTGCATTTCTATAAAATATCTAAGAAATAATCTCCATAGTATTATGTAATTAAAATGGCAATATATAATCAAATTTTTTATATTATTAGTTTGCGTCTGTTTTGATCTTTTTCGGCAGTAAAAATCATGAACATGAACCAACTTAAGATTGAATGTTAATCGAGTTCTTTCTTTCTTTCTATCTTTCTCGTTCTACGAACGTGTCGAATGTTTACACTCGAGCGAGTCTAGGTCAGGAACGTTGATGACGACAGTTACCAACATCTGACCTTAGGTCTAAATTTAAATATCTTATAGAAGGTGATGTATGCAGGCGAAATATTAAAAACTATTTTTATTATTTTCTTATCTTTCATGAATATACATATCATTTCTATAAAATATCTGAGAAGCAATGTCTATAATATTCATGTAATTGAAATCTTAATTGAAATGTTTGAATTTAAAATTACATAACAATACTGAAGTATTTTTTTCTTATTTAAACTAACTCGTTTTTTCACATATAAAATTACTGGAAACGTATACACAAATTTACTTATTTATTAGTAAATAAATAAAATGAAAAATATTTACATATTTAAGAGGATGCTGAAGTCGTGAATTTTAACATTTTACTAAACAACGACTGATACGCATACGATTTACAATACATACGTACGGTTTATAAAATATCAGTACGTCATTATACATACTAATACATCAATATTGCACGCATACATACAGAGAAATTTTCGTAAAACCTTTTCGTATTGAATTAGGTGTCTAAGTTTAATTCTAAAAGCTCAACGTTGTTTCTTCGTGTAATCTATATTGGAGACACCAATTTCGTAAGTAGAGACTGTAAAACTTTCTTATCAAGCAATTATTGTCACAATTTGAAAGCTCTAAAGGCCATATTCGTCTAACAAATGACAAAAAAATCTCAATTAAAAAAACCTTTTTTTCGTTCTTTGCATAAAGTCCTGCAAACATGTATTAATGCATATACTTTAATTCTGGAATAGAATTTCCAAATGTATTACTTTTACAGATTTGGAAATTCTATTCCAGAATTAAAGTATAAGCGAAAAGTTGTTACAAAATTATTGCGTTTTATCGATAAAACAGGACTAGCTTCAGTATCCCTTTTATAAGATAATGCCAATTTTTATCTCGTTACAAAAAACGAACTTTTCAAAATTATAATTTAATATAGAGGAAAAGGTGATATAGATACTTTGAGCACCTGTATTTTCTCCATTATTAAGTGATGAATTGCTAGTAATTACTCATGGAATCATTTGTTTAGTAGCCTGCCGTTATATAATGGTCCTAATATGACAGTTGTTATAAGACATTTTTATTTTTGAGCACTTCGAAACTTTTTCAAGATAAATTTTAACATTCAATTACATATACTTCCTCATTGTTTTTAAACTTGAGTGTATTATCACATGATACGAATACTCGAGTTCGTAAAGATTCAAGTGTACTTTTTTTATTATTTAACTTATTATTCGACTATACACAATTCGAATTATACAAAGTTATTCAATAGCATAGCATTTTGTCAATATGGGCACTATCGAGATTTTTATATTAAAACAATTCTTCGATAAATCAATTATCATTTTACAAGACTGCATTCAGGAACATTAGAGATATAACTATATTTTTATTATTTAATGTTAAATACGGATAAAATAACATCTTTAATGTTTTTGAACGCAGAAAAAAATCTAAAACGTAAAAAATTAACAAACTGACAAGTTCGTTTATGTCAAAAACAAAAATAAATATGAATAAAAGGTCAAAATAACGAGCAATATTATCTAATAAATCTTAAAGATTTATTATATTATAATAAAAGTTCGCAAAACTTAAAGCACGGAACATGTTTTGATCTTACTATTATAAAACTCTATTATAAGAAATTAAAAATATTTAATTTTATAACGAAATATTGTTTCTTTTTTAAACAAGATCAATTTAAAATATTTTTGTGGTGTCCCATATTACCATATCTGTCCCTCTTCGGTCCATTATACAGTCACATTTTTGTAAATCATATCCTAAGTAACAAATATTTCATAACTCTGAGTCTAAAATCTATTAAATAACATTTTATTGAATATACTCGTTTAATTTCAATATAAAATATTGGTTATTAACAAATTTATTGAATATAATGTAAATGAATGCCCATAATATCTTTTTCTCTATATTTATCATTCAAACACATTTTTATTATACTTTTATAAAATTAATAAAGATGTACAGGATGTCCCAAAAAGCTCGGGTCCCCTCTTAAGAGCGGATTCTTTGGAACATTCTAAGAAAAAAATCCTAATACAAAAATGTCAAGGGTTTAATGGTTTTCAAATTATTCGCGATTAACGTTTACGAATCCCAGAGCTGACATTTCGCGCGCTCAGGCATGGTGACATCATGACATGACAAGAGGTGAAGGTACTATAGGAAACATATTTGTACATTACATATGCATAATTAATGTTTTCAATAAAATATCAATTCAATAACAAGATGTTATGATAGCCGTTGGGTCAGCTGTCAAAATAAATTCATTACAAATTGAACAAGAAAGCCTTCTACAATCATAACTAGATCTTGTTGCTTCATATTTACTTGTGTAATATTACATACATTTTCAAATTCATCCAACTGCGCGCCGAATTGTTTTTCCGGTCATAACACAGCTCTAAGACGAATAAGAATAAGTAATATCACATTAATTAAATTGAAATCAATTTAATAACGATTGATGCTGACTTGCATCTACATATTAAATCCATTCCTCCCTGAAAAAACTGTAAAGAATTTATTGCAAAAAATATCATCTCAGCCAGGGTTTGAGTTGGAACCTCCCGAATCTCCGGTACGGATGTCTTAGCCAACTCGACCACTGAGGCTTCGGTGATATTTCTCGCAATAATCGACTATGAGTGAGAACGCATTTCGATGCGCGTGATTTAAAATTAGAGAGATATTAGACCGTTAATGTATAAATACAAATTGAACAAGAAAGCCTTCTACAATCATAACTAGATCTTGTTGCTTCATATTTACTTGTGTAATATTACATACATTTTCAAATTCATCCAACTGCGCGCCGAATTGTTTTTCCGGTCATAACACAGCTCTAAGACGAATAAGAATAAGTAATATAACATTAATTAAATTGAAATCAATTTAATAACGATTGCTGACTTGCATCTACATATTAAACCCATTTCCTGAAAACTGTAAAGAATTTATTGCAATCATCGATCCATTTTCGCACATCCCGTAATTTCTGAAATATGTATCCACTAAACCGTGCTGCATTAATCGGAACAAGTAATAATCTGAAGGAGCTAAGTCTAGTGAATACGCTGGGTGCGGGAGAACTTCCCACAGCTGCATCAGTGTTTCCTTGACAGCTTTTGCAACGTGGATCGAGCGTTGTCGTGCAAAAGCATAACTTTGCGTCAATTACTGGCTACTGCTGGCCTTTTTTCCAACAATGCTTCATTCAAACGGTTCAATTGCAATTGATATTGATCCCCCGTGATACTTTCATTCGGTCTGAGTAGCTCGTAAACGACGCCTTGTCTATCCCACCAAATGCAGAGCATTGCTTTGTGGCCATGGATATTTCGCTTTGGTGTGGATGTTGATGGGGTCCATCCATGACTTTTTGCGTTTGGGATTATCAAAATAGATCCACTTTTCATCGATAGTCACAATGCGCCACAAAAAACTCTTTCTTTTATGCTTGGCGAGCAGAGAAATAGAAATGTTTAAGCGATTCGGAATGGCATTTTCGGTTAATTCGTATGGTACCCATTTTCCTTCCTTTTAAATCTTTCCCATTGCATGTAGACGTTTGGAAACAGTCATCGGAATAACATTTAATGCTACAAACAATTCTTGGAGCGTTTGAGATGAGTTTTCGTCCAATAATGCTTGTAATTCGGTGTCTTCAAACTTTCTCGGTTGACCTGAGCGTTGTTTATCATTAACATCATAATCACCACTCTTAAATCGTTGAATTTTTGACATGTTCTTTCCGATGGACAATTGCTATAAGCTTCGACAAGCAATTTATGAGCTGCAGCTGCAGTTTTTTTCAAATCAGAATAATGAAGCAGCACATATCGAAAAAACAACTTATCACCTTCCATGTTTAATCAAAAGAAAAAATGGCACTGTTCGCTTAAATAAATCTTTTCGCACTGAATTTTATTGACAAATATCTAACCTCTAAAATGCAGCCAATTTCAGATGTCAAAGTAAATTACACCTACAACTAGCGACATCTAAATGTGAGCCGCGGAAATTAAGTTTACTATCTAATACATACATTTAGAGATTCGGTGTCCTTTGTCGTGTATGTGCCCTTTAACGTACTTATATGTATATTGTTGAAAAATCTTTGTTCCAATTTATAGAAGAATGGTAAAAAGTATTTTTTATTTAAATAGTTTTTATAACGTTTAATTATAATTTTAAATTATAGCATATATTGAACATTTCAATTTGATTTGTAAATGATAAACTAAGATAAACAAAGTTCAAAGTTCTTGTAAAATTTGTCGATTTAATGTAATTAAAAATTTTGTTTATTAATTTCATGTGTTACGTCCGGGTTCGCATTTTGCGATGCCCGCGACCGTAATTTTTACTGTTTTTAAACAGGCTATCATCATTACGTCCGGGCTCGCTTTGGTGCGATACCCGTGTCCGTAAATTTTAATTTTCATAAAGAAATTTAATTTTCATAAAGAATGGGAGAGGTGTAGGTCTTTTTGATAAATTATAAAAGCAGCAATCGCTTGAGACTAACTGTTTATTAGCTTTAGACATTATTGTGATATATTTAATACAACGTGAGCGTTTCAATGTAGCGAGCTAATGTGGCCCGAGCGTAGCGTGATTGATCACAAGAGATTGAATTTTGAGAATTGGAGAGAGTGATTTTAGGAGGTTCTGAGTTTATTAAATTATTCCTACGCGGAGGATTTGAAGAATTCAATATAAAGATTTATCTATGGATTCTGCCGTATGCCCCGAATGAAAAGGAAAAAGGAACTCGATATTTTTGAAATTGTAAGCTAAACATTAGAGTGATCTAAATGATATTTTATGATCATGCATAAAATATCATTTAGATATTTTATGAATGATCTTAAAATATCATTTAGATCACTCTAATGTCATTTATATTTTCCCTCATTTATACTTTGTCTGTTACGGCAGTAAGATCGTTGGCCGATAATGTGTGCTCACATAACTGCTCCGTTATTTACGATGTACATCACAATAACAATCGTTAACTATAATTACCGTCATCAAGTGTTACATATGAATCCACGTTAGTGCTGTGTTCATCATGTAATTACTCGAATGTTCGGATTTTGACGTTTCTCTTACATTACCAATAAACGAAGGGACGGATTAGCGAGTCTATGTGCACAATGAAAGCATCGTCTGAAAGTGTCACCTCCATCTATAGCAGTAGTAGCAGGATACGTGAGCAACGATGTAACAACAAAAACTTTATAG
>QKQZ01017294.1:0-10393 GCA_003595255.1 Solenopsis fugax | reverse complement strand
TTCCTTGTAAGTATAGAACTTAGATCCAAAGGCATTTTGAGTAACATCAATATCAAAAAGATTGTTATTAAAAAAAGATTATTTTACATATTATACAATTTTATTTAGATCTACCTAATCACATTAAAGCTGCATTTGGAAACTTCAGATGAGTATCCTCATGTATATCATTTGATCCTTATTGTTTACTGATTGTTAAATAAAAATAAAATGATACATAACGCCACTTGGGATGTTTGCAAGTGCAATCTAAATTGACAAATGAATTTCAAATATGTAAAGTAACTATAAAAATAACTATTAATTTACTAGTTACTAGTGTTACACAAATAATGTAACTAAGTTAAGTTATAGTTACAGATGGAGAAAAAGTAATGAAGTTAAGTTAGAGTTGCCAAAAAAAGGTAACTCTAACTGTAACTTCGTTACAATTAATGAGTTACTTCCCATCCCTGGGGATACATAATTATTAATGCTAAGAAGCATCTATAATAAGAGAAGCATTTATAAGCTCAATTTAAAAATTTATTGCATGTGATAGATTTAAAAAATATTTCTTATCTTTATTGCAACATTTTATATCACAAGATTTTAGAAATATTTGCATTTTTAGAAACTGTTGCAACATTTCATATGACATTTTATAAAATCCTTTCAGAAGTGTTGCATAAAATGTAAAAGATTGAAATTTCTTTGAAAACTCTACAACAATTAGTGCGGTATAACCGGATACAAATCGCAGTCTTGGTTCTAATATTAATTATTAAAATATTTCAGTTAGCAATTATCTGAAAAGCCATATAAATATTATTATCTCAATAAGAATCGTGGAAAAATTCGCTTATTTCTATTATGTCTATTATCACTGTTAAAAACAGATTTTGTATATGCTACAAATAAAACTTTATTTAAATTATTATTTAATTTATTTACTAATTATTTCGGCTTTTTTACAATACTGACAAGTGGAATACGATCCTCTTTCTATAATAAAGAATTGCTTAACATTTGTACAATAATTGAGTCATATTTTTGTGGATACAGAGACACGTCACATTTCTTTGTTCAATAATTAGGACATATGAGTTGTATCATATTTATGGCTAAGAATAATTTACAATTAACACGAATAACATATTTAATAATAAACGTAGTTACAGGATTCGTATTTCATACTAGGCATGATAAATTAAAAGTTTAGAGTTTAGTAAATTTAAAAAAAATTTCGTTATGCAATCCCTTAACTGTCCAAAAACCGGTACATTTATCTTACAGTTTAATAAAAATAATCAAACATATTTTACATTTTACTGGTTAGTGTTTAAAATAAAAATATATAGTAGATATTAATAAATCATACTAAATTTCATAAAATTTTTTCGAAATATGATGTTGTCTTACCATGATTTTCAGGATAATTTTTATAAGAAAAATCCGTATAAATGTTGCTTATTGCTTACATTGAATAAAAACGTAAAATGTTAATGAGATATAATTTCGACGACTATATTCAGGATTTCTCCCTTATTTGTTGATGCTACGGGTCATAAGTTTTAACCGATTTGGTATGAGCATTCGCTACGTACGAATACGTTGTCGATATTGAGTGGCTCATTGACGTTACAACTTTATAATGCCTAATTTGGCGTAGGTGGATAGGTATGCACCTCCCGCACCTCACGCGAGACGCTCGTAATTAACCGCAGCGTGATGAAGGCCAGGCAAATGGGAATATTCATTGTTTAAGCTTCTAAGCCGATATCGCACGATAAAGCGACCGCATGCGGAAGTGCGAATTTTACGAAATAATTGACGCGAACAAGTTTTAGGATGTAGAGAACTATGTTCTACAAGAAAAGCAAGGTTTAAAAAATATAAAACGTATATATTATTTTCATATATAAAAGGAAGTATTTATGGATATAGTGACATTTTTTACGAAATGAAAATTCATGTACAAAGATGCAGGAAACATATAAAACATGTATTACAATAGAATAAAAGTACTCTGCATTGTTAAAACAGTTACTAAAATAGTAATTATAATATATTATAGCGATATTTTAATACTATTTTAATAAAATGTAGTAGAACAAATGTAGAAACTATGTTTTTAAGTAAAAAAATATTTGCCAGTTAGAAACGTAAAGATTTTATTTACGTGTAAATCTGCAAGTCATATGCGGGGAAATAAGTAAAATTGTACTTTGAAAATTATATATGCATATTATAGTAACTGTAATGTAGTCATGACAAATTTGAAAATATTGGAATATTACTCACTCAGTATTGGCATGAGAAAAGGATAAAACTTACATCTCATTTATTATTAATTTTTTTTTTAACACTGAATAAAATATTTGGTATTTATGACGATATTAAACGTTAAAACAATTATGATAAGAAGCTCCATTTTTACAATTAGAGAAGAGAAGGGGAATACTTTTCTCTTAAAATAACTCAATAGATAAACGCGACATAATTCTTATGGACGTAAGTTTGTTATAGAATTGCCATAGAATTCTACCAATCACTTTATTGGTAGAAGTTCCTCGAGTATATAGAAAGAACGTATTTTATAGTTTATTAAAGAGGGAAAAAAATTCGTTTGTGAGATAGTTGTGGCATACTAATAACTAATATTATAAAAGGCATTTTTATTTATAAAAAAATCACAAATTAATGATTTTTTGTAAATCTTAAAGACTAATGCCTATTTCTACCAAAGCAGATTAACTTTAATCTTAGTTCAACTTACTCTTTATCCTTTTCTAATTTTTAGAACTAAAGAAAGATAAAGAGTAAATTAAACTGAGATTAAAATTAATCTGCGTTGGTAGAAATAGCCATAAGTGCAATACAAACAGATTTTATATACGTTTTGTAAAATATATTTCTATTTGCAACAAAAATTAATAATTTTTTTAGCTTAAAAAATAAGTTTTTAAAATAATTTTTTGCTGTATTAGTAACTAGTTTTATAACGTCTAAAATGCGGTCACAAAGTCGTAAAAACGGTCATAAGTGACCTATGGATCCTTTCCTGTACATAATATGACTTTATATATCGGATTCATACACACGTCACACGTTAAATTCAATTACATTATTTGAAAGCAAAGCAAGTTAGACTAAAGTTAGCCCTCAGTTACAGCACGTATTTCATTGCCCTCGTTACCGTACGACGTATCTTGTCGATGTTCAAGTGTTTCCTAATTTTCATAAAATGCACCGATTGAAGTAATTGTATTATAATAAAATTTTTATTCTGAAAAGAGGATCTAAAGAAGAGTCCCGTATAAGTAGAGTTGCTGAAAATTGTAAATTACAAAAAGCATTTAACAATAAACGAAAGTAAATTTTTCGAGTCACGAAAAACATTTTTCTTAAAAAAAATTAATCATATTCAATGTGGAGATAAAAAGAACTAAAGGAATGAATACTTAAAGGTGTATATTTAAATAAAAAACAGTGTCAAAACATTCCCGTTAAGTAAATTTATTTTGGCTAGTGAAATTGTACGATTTTTAAAAAGAAATATAAAATATCTTTGTACCTCAAAATTGTATATTGAGAGAAAAATATGTGATATCTGTGACTAATTGCATGATTAAAAAATTATGTTTATGAAGTTATGTCCATTTTTATAGTTATTATTGCTATAATGTTAATACTAGCCTACTTATTATGAATGTGTCTCAATCATATCAGCATAGTAAAATTTCATAAGTTTGTTAATTGAAACTTGCTATGATTAAACTATTAACTTTTAATATTACAATATTGGAGCCATACAATAAACATTGTAGATGCAACTAAACATAAAAAGTAGAATATTATTATTAATGTGAATGTGATTTACTATTATCATATGATATCTTGTTCTTTTACTTATGTTTGTTGTTACAATGTTATATAGTATAATTTATTACATGCAAATGCCATTGAAGTATAATCATACGATATAGTTGCATATCATAGTTATGATTAAATAATGCATTGTTGAAACAGTTATAATTTGCATAGTTAAAATAACTATAAATTTATATAGTTGGTACCGAAAATAATTATAAATAACTAAATTATGGTTATACTAATCATTTTCTTCTCTTAGTGTAGAAAAAAGACATAAAAGACATAAGAAAAGGGAAAAGACTTAAAAAAAACCAAAAAAAGACAAAGCCGAAAACGATTTCATTCTGCCACGTATGTACAGTTTTAGACAAATTCTGAAACACACAAATGAAACCATTTTTTCCATTTTAAATATTGCAATAGATACTCATTCTTTTCTAAATATTTAATAAATAATTATATTCAACAACATTTACTTACCTTGAATTTTTTTGTTTTACCCACGTCGTTACTTCATGGAAGGAGTTGACTCATCCGAAGTCAATTTTCGCGTGTGATCTATGTTTTATGGCCTCTTCACAAAAACGCTAAGAAAGTATACGCTGAACATTTAACTTTCATTTCTCCCACATCCAGTCTCTACATTTTTCAGTTTCTACAAAAGCTATTCGATTTTCAAACGCTCTGGGTTTATCATACCCCGTACTATATATAGGATAAGGGAAGGTTAAAAAATTAATATCTAACATACTTCTCAAAATTTCGTAAAAAATATACATATCTAAAAAATCTTTTTCCCCTGCAAAACTGAAATTCAGGTTTTATAAAAATGCAATGACCAATAATCATCCAACAATGTCTATACAGACTGTAACCGAGTAATATTAACAGTACTTTAGAATTTAAAGCGAACTATAGACGAGACGTCATGGTATCTCATACAACCCACATCTATTTCACGATCGATTTCTCCTCTATTACTCTAATGTTAGTAATAATAACATATGTGTAACTATTAACAAAAAATGATTGTAATTTTTATTTTACCAAATAATTTAAATAGATACAGTTGATACCGAAAATAATTATAAATTATAGTCATATTGGTGCCAATTATATTTAAATTATAGTGATTACATTTTTAGTCAGTGTAACACAACGTATGATATTACTAACATTGCAGCAGTAATAACTAACAATAAGAATGAAGCTCCTAACCATAATTATTTTAACATTCAATTATAGTCACAAAAATATTAAATACTCTTCTTTCAGTAGATAAATATTTCAAGTAAGTGTGGGATATATGTATATCATTCTTTGTTTGCGGGTTAATATTTTCAAATAAGTATGTATGCAGAATTAAGATACGAGCAATTAACGTAATAACAAGCACTGCGGACTGTGGAATGAGCAATAGTTACGCGCAGTAGTTACTGTTTGTATTCTACGGACGCGTATCAGTAGTTGCGGATCGCTATGTTGGACAGTAGTTTCTAACCGTTACGAACGGGCAGTGATTACTGTTCATTATATACGGACAGTAGTCACGGACCGTTATGACTAACAATTGTGACAGGTGCGTTGGCAATCAGTATTCCAATTACCGTATCATATGAGGGCCGTAGGAAAATACTCAATTTTATTATAAAAGTGAATGAAGCGACGATGAATGTAACCATCCGTGTTAAATAACTAAAAATAATAGGCATGATTAATAATCACACATTTTTTGCACGTTCCACTTTTTTATATAGCCTATTTCGCTTCATTGCATTAAATTTTGTGCATTCTTTTTTAACAAATCGAAGTTAATTCTTTATCAATATGCATATATAAAACCAATTTGAATTTTGTATGCGTAGTTTTGAAATACATCATTTTTCATTTTTGAAATTATGGAAATATTTTATTTTACAATTTTTATGATATATTGAATTATCAATTTTTTCATATTTGCTGTTATTAGGAGAATGTTGCTGAATGCGTACTGGTCTTCTAAAACTCCCTCTTCAATGTTTTACATTTTTATTTCATATAAGCAACGTTTAGTATTAAAAATAACAAAAAGAAAGAAATTAATAATATAGACAAAAATTTAACAAATTTTATTTTATTATGTACATGTTATTAGCATTTTAGAAAATCAGGTACATCTGATGTAAATTTTTCATCAATTTATATAACTGATAATAACGTAATTGTACAATTTTATTTTGAATTGTTATGTTTTCAAAAAAGAAGATTTACGGAATATTTTATTCATTGTATATACATATTTACAATTATTGTAAAAATTAAATCAATATTTTTATAAACTCTATTAAGTATCCTAATTCGTACTACAAATTTTATTAGAGGACAAGAGGATAATACGGCACATTTTCATTTTATTGAATAACTTTGCTAATAACTAATATTTTATATTGAAACGATTATATTCGTCAAAGTGTTGTTTAATAAAATTTAGGCTCAAAGTAATGAAATATTTATTACTTAGAACGTGATTTATAAAAATGTAACGCACTGCATGATTGGATGGAAAAGTGATAGTAACATGGCTAGCCCAAAAATAAATTTAAAAAATTGATTTAGTTTAAAAAACATACAGTATTTTGTTACAAAATTATATATTTTTAATTTTACATTATTTAGAATTTTCCTGCGTTTAGATATGTACATCATAGAGATATCATTAGATATAGAGAGATCATTTGTCCTCGTTTAAACAATAAGGATAAAATAATATCTCTAATGTTTCTGAACAACCCTTTAAAGTGACAAGCTACTTATCGAAGAAATATTTCGAAATGCGCTTAAAAAGCCATATTAACAAAATCCCATATTATTGTTTAACTTTATATAATTCGAAATGTGTACAGCCGAATAAAAAGTTAAATAACAAAAAAGAAAAATATTCGAATGTACATACATTCTTGATGATAAAGTTTGAAAACACTGAGGAAGTATGTATAATTAAGTTCAAAAATGTATCTTGAAAAAGTTTTAAAGTGCTCCAAAGGAAAAAAGCCTTATAACAATTGTCAGCTATTGTGTATTGGCATATTAGTGTCGCTAAAAAATGGCGGGGTAATAAACAAATAATTCCATAAGCAATTGTTAGAATTTTCACCTAATAACGGATATAAAAGTGTACAATATATTACAATATAATAATGATATTAATGTACTAATTGATAAATGATAATAGTAAAACTAATAATTACTATAAATAAAGATATATCAATTATAAAAACAAATTCAAGGCAATTTTAATTCGTTGTCTTTACCTTTTCATTACTATTATTTATTAATCATTGAATATTTATTTGCTTTTTCGATAAATTATTAATGAAATAAGTATTAGTTAATAATTCTTTATGTTTTAAATTACTTTAAATCATAAATTCGATATTTGCAAACATGATACGATTTAAGTGATCATAGATACGTTGTAGGCAACTGATTTTCTAAATCACACATCTTTCGCAGCACAAAATTTCAGAAAATCTTATGACAAATTAATTTGTTATACTAAAACATTTAACATGTAATAATAGTAAAATAAACAGTAATAATTACTTTATGGAGAGAAGAGTTGATAAACCACTTAAAAATTTTTTTATTATATTTCGTATTTGGTACTGTTTTGGATGCAAATTAAACTTCGAAGTTATAGCTTCTTGTTTTAGGCGTTAAATATTTTTAGCACTCATTAAAAAAAATGAAGAAACTCTAGACTTGTTTATCTAGTTCTTATTTTTAAAAAATTACTACTTATACTACATATATTTTTTATTTTCTATTTGATTCTTGCTGGAATAAAATTGTTCACGATGTGACGCTACTGGTAAAAAATGATTTTGGAACAATAATCTAGATTTTTTTAAAGAAATGGACTCGTTTTTATGTATGTGTAGGAAATTTTTAAGTTAATATAGATGTTGAAATTTTCTATAAGTATTAAAATTATAAAACAACAAACATTAACTAATAGGCTACTAAGAGTCAGCGCGGTTATAAGTGCGCAATTAAACTTATTACAGTTTATTTAAAACTATTTATTCATACTAACGCGATACAACAATTTAACGGATTAATCGTTAAATTGTTGTATCGCGTTAGTATGAATAAACAGTTTTAAATAAACTGTAATAAGTTTAATTGCGCACTTATAACCGCGCTGATTCTTAGTAGCCTATTAGTTAATGTTTGTTGTTTTAAATACGAGAGTCCTTTCTAAATATATTTGTTAAAATTATAAAGTTGAAGAAATTGTAATATGCAGTTTGAGGTAAGAGTAAGATCTGATTACAAGAACTTTGGTTTCTTATATTATTATTAATAATATAAGAAACTATTTATTAAATAATCATTGTCATGTGAATACAAAATAAAATCCATTATTAAAAATGGTTTTTTTTTCTTTCTCAATAATGTGACATTTACAAATATTGAATCGCATTTATTGATCTATCTTTTTGACCGTTTGCAGGTGTCGTGGATTAAGAGGAAGAACGTAATGTTACACGAACTACTGACCGTAGGATTGACGACATACGCCAACGACGAACGATTTCAAGCAATTCATTTCCACCACAGTGAAGATTGGACACTTCAAATAAAATACGTTCAACCGAGGGATGCCGGACTGTACGAGTGCCAAGTATCCACTCATCCGCCCACAAGTATATTTCTGCACCTTGAGGTCGTTGGTAAGCATGTAAAACTTTATTACAAAATTATACTTATATATTTGTAACTTTTTATGATTATGAATGGTTGTAATACCTCGTTTATTCATTATGTTTCTAAACATAAAATAACAAATACTGTCAAAATTAAGTGGATAAGAAGCAAGTGGATATAACGATATTAAATAACGTGTTCCTTGGTTTGTTTTACCACACAAACCAAGGAGCACGTTCTCTAATATTATTTTTTAATTTTGATAAATTTAAAACTATTATCCAAAACTTAAATGTGAAATTGGCTTATTTTAGTCTTAATAAATTGAACAGATTCATTAAAGTACATAAGGATAACCTCTCAGCAGGGGCGGCGTTTTGTATGTGGAATGATGGNGTATGTGGAATGATGAAGTACTCCACACATGTGAATTTGGCATGTGTTGAATTTCCACACATGTCGAGTGTCCAACCTAAATTTTTAACGAATAATTATTATAATGATCAATAAATTATAATTTATTGGCTTTTTTATTGGCGATATCTCAATGAACAATGCTACGGACTCTCCTCTAGGCGACCAATCGAATGTGGGAACGGCAATATTTGATGTAGGGACGTGTAATAATTCATAAATAAAAATAATATTCGACAAGTTACATTTGCAATTTGTAGAAAACATAAAATAAGTATGTGTACTTTCAATATAAATATAAATAAAAGGCAACATAAAGAAAACAACAATATAGCACAGATCTCCTAGGGACGTCTATGGGACGTCCACGTGATGTTCAAAGGACGTTCTTGGGACATCCATTGGCTAAAGTGTGCTGTTTGGGAAGACAATATGAAGCTGTATGTGTAATTTATTTTTTAATTTTTTAAAATTAAAATTTTTTTTGAGGGGGTAATCACTCTTGAATTCTGGTGTACAACCTATTAGAAGTCTGATGAAGTCCGGTATAATTTGATGAATTTTATGTGTTATACCATGAAATTTTGGCTTTTATAACGAATTTTTGGTTGAAATCAATTAATCAGTTACTAAAGAGAGACACCTATTTTCTGAGTAATTACCTCCTCGATTTTTTAAATTTTTACTTCTAAACCAGATCCCTCCCCCCTTCACCCGTTAGCTAGTCCACACATATAAAAAATTTACTTCGCCGGCCCTGTCTCAGCGAATAGTTTCAGCAAAAGTTTTTAAAAAAACGTATAGTCTATAAAATTTTACGTTCCAATTTTTATAAAAAACGTAGTTTATAAAATTTTGTGTAAAGATTACAATGCGTCTTACGAACAAATTTATACAAAGTTAAAAAATTAGAATTTTGAATATAAAATCAAAATCACGTAAATTGGAACACTACTAGTCATTCGATAACAACTGAACACAGAATCAAGTTGAATTTGATCGGGATTTGGGAGAATATTAAGATTCTCGATAACGAGTGATTTTTATAAAAAAAATTAAACTCAGAAATGCTTTATATTAAAATGCAAATTAATTGTCTCAATTTACAGCGTGACACAGAGTGTTTACATCATACTTAATTACTTATCAATAAGCAAATTGAAATGAAAGTTGTATTATCTTAATATCTGTTTAAATATCATTTTGACTTCTATATATTAATTAATTTATATTTATATGTTTGACACATCTCAATTTTATCTTATTGACTTACTGTACTTAATTATATAATAGGTGTACGTTAGATTTCGAACAGTAAACATACTGTTTACAATCAATTCGTTTAATTTATAATCTGAGTGTGTTTTAAATGGTAATAGGGTAACTGCGGTATTTACGCCGCGGGGGGATTTACACCGCAGGTGTCAGAAAAAAT
>QKQZ01017293.1:0-14781 GCA_003595255.1 Solenopsis fugax | reverse complement strand
GGGGGGGGGGGGGGGAGATGGGAAACCGCGCGGAGTATGGTTGGCTTACGGTGTTGTTGGCTGCTGCTGCTGCTGCTGCTGCTCCTTCTGCTGCCGTAATGGATTTGGCTCATTACTGGCTGTAGGAGCACCGTAGTACGTCCGGCCCTACGGAGTTACGCCCAAGGTTGCCCTCGTGCAACACGGCCCATCGCGGACCGTCTCCTCTCCATCGTGCTATCGCGCTTTTCGCCTGCTACCAAGCCCTTCTTCTCTCGAGCCTTTTTTCGTTGAGAACTGAATCCGAAATTTTTGAGATATTTTGTATTACTACGTCGAAATTACATTTCAACATGTATAACTTTTATTAATCTAAGTATTAGGTGTATAAATTAATTCGGTGTCTTTATTTTTGACGTCTTGTAGCTCTGGTCCAAATTTAAATCTTTTTCCTGTTCTACGGTGATTTGAAAATGCCAATCTCAAAAAGCTTAGAAGCACTATAATAGTTGACAACCCTGCTAACATATTAAAAAAAAAATTAGTAATGAATATGATATCCGAAAAATATATAGCATTTGAGGCATTACATTTTTCTCAGTGTATTTTATAAAAATTATGAAGTCACAGAAATGATTTATTTTGCTCTAAATGAAGGTGCTGATGACTCATAAAACATGCAAAAAATGGTATCAGAAATTTCAGAATAGAGATTTTATTAAACAGCACATTCGATCACATGTTACAAAGATAAAACATGTCATTTATTTCAAATATTAAATCTCTATTTGTTTTTTGTGAATAAGCTTTGATTTTTATGAAAAAGGTACCGAATTAAGTTAAACGCCTAATAGTTGCCGTTGGCCTCGATAGATTTGTTTCATTTAAATAGCGATTCTTCAATCTCATTTTTTTAATAAAAAAAAAATAAAAATTTTTTTTTATAAAAATTGTTTTATTTTTATTAAAAATGGGAGATCAAGATTTTTATAAAACATTTTTATAAAGTCTTAAACGCAAATTTATTTGAAGGAACTTAATAAAAAAGTGATAAATATCTAAAACCACTTTTTCTAAATTTCTTGAAAGAATATCGAAAATGACGATGAACCCAGTGAATGCATCATTAAAAAAGAGATTAATGGATATTACTTGTGCGAGAAATGCACATTAATTAAATAGCACTGCTTACTAATATTTCGACTTTATACGCTAAAATTTTAATTGCATTTTTTTCTAATTATACTATACTATATCTATATAGCATAAGTAATAAATCCATACGACGAAAAAGTTTAACATTCGTCTGGAGTGCAAGTACACTGTACCAAAACCGCATATGCTTGTCCCCAATAGTCGATAGTCCCGAACGATATCTGTAAAGCGGTCAAATCGTTTATCGTCGCTTAATATGGCAGTCCGGTGGATTAAATCGCTTTTAACGTCGCCGTACGATCCAGCTTTGAATTTTTGCACGACGAGGCTCGCGAGCGCCGCGCCACGAGGCGGTAATTAAACCTATAAATTGGCAGCGTGAAGGAAGAAGGCAGGAGTCGTTTCATAACACTCGTAAGGCAAGAGAAGTGGCCGCCGGTGCGGCCGGCCGGCGCTTCCACGGCGATGGGTAGTGGTAGATGGGCAAGGTAGGTTTTCTCGTGGTCCACGGCGGTGCTCCCCGCGAGGGGACCGGGGAGAGAGGAGGAGAGAAAAGGGGGGGAGGGAGAGGGAGATCAGCGTGAGACGCGCATACACATCCAGAAACCTAAGTAGTGCGAGTAAGTAAAGCTACGTTATAAGGCTCCGTAGCCCCGGCTGGTAACACACATGGGTTTCCGATGGTCGTTTACCCGCGGCCCTGCGGAGTGACGACCCCGCCCGCTTCAAGGGCACCCTCCTCGTCGGATACCGCAGCCTCGCGGACCAGAACCCGACTACCCGGCTATCTTCTTCGGCGGCGTACACTGCGGACCGCACGTACGCATCGCGCGTCCATCGCGACCATCTGGATTCCTTCCGTTTATCCCGATCGTCTTCCCCCTCCGCGTGGTCACCTTTCTCGAGTCCCCAGGGAAATTTCATCAGATTTCCAGCTGGTTGACACGATAAATTACGCGATGACGGAACCCCGACGCTTTTACGCTCGATCGAGGCCTATATACGTTTTCATAAATCGTCTTCTCGCGATACATAAATTCTAATCTAACTGATAAGAATGAATTTTGCCTCATGACTTCAGTGGCAGCTTCGAGATCTTTGTAAATACGATCCTAACATTTATATACTAAACACTTTCCATCGTTGTAAATATCGTGTAAATTTTATTCATTTAAATCTCAATGATTACTAATGTTAGAATTTTTAAATATAATTAAAAAATATTTATTTTTCAGGCTCTAATGAGTTAATCAATTGACAATAATTATTAGCGGCTCAAGAACCTAGCTGGTTCTCATTGCTAACAATTGTACATAATAACAATTTAAATATAAATATATTTGCAAATTAAAATACTAATTTCATAACGGAAAAATTTTATGTACACTGAAAAAAAAGACTGGTTATAACTACCAAATGTATAGTGAAATAGTATCAATTAAATATTTGGTCAATGTAACCATAATAATTTTAAAAAGTAAAAATAATTTTACTTTTCTAAATATTTAGTAACTTATACCAGATTTGATAATACTTACTAAACATTTAGTAAAATAAAATTATTTTTGGTTATATTGACAAAATATTTAATTGATACTATTTCACTATACATTTGGTAGTTATAACCAGACCTTTTTTCCAGTGTACAATATGGAAATTATTTATACCAGTGTTTTAAATCCTTCGAATCATGCTAATCGCCGTGCTCACTCTCTTGCTCATAACGTGCAGATATACAAAAGTCGTAAAGAAGGATTAATAATTTTCACGCGATTTCACAACGTTGTAATGAAACGAAAATGTCAATATTCTCCTTGAGCCATCTCGTTTCTCGCATTGCGCATCGTATGCTTAATGCGTTTGCATATCTGCCAAATTTTCATCTGTTCGTTTTACGATATCTTTCGCGTGGGGGTAGAGAATCCGTGATAATTGATGATTAAACGATGGATGTTCGCTCACGGAGCGTTAAAGCGTCGTGGAACACGCGTTTTAATGTCGTTCATGGCGCATTCGGTTTACGATAGCGGGTATAGTATCAGCCTCTGTCATCGACACTCGGGCTAATGGCTCATTATGCCGTCGCTTATGTGTCTTTGCATTGCTGGCAAGGACGATCAGATTATACGATACATTTCATCGGGCAGAGCACCTTCGTAGCCATTTAACTTTGATCGAGCCACCGAGTCTGCCGGTTCGAGGGGTGTGAAGCAACAAGAAATAAAACAACTTTAAGAGCCGTGCGAGATAATTGAAGATTGAGATAAAAGAAGTTTGCGAGCTCCAAAAAATTCAGTCGAAAGTTAGTTTTTCAAAGATTTTTTTTTCTAAACTCTGATGCACAAAGAAAAATTTGAAAGAAGCAATAAATGAGAGGATTTTTAATCGATAACGTTTTATGTATATTATCTCAAGTAATATAATTATTACTTAAAGATTATTATAATTGAAAACGATGGGATGCTATATTTCTAATTTAAAACGATAAGGTATCTAATTTAAACGTTCTCTTTTTGTTATTCCTGAGAAACGTACACACACCCGAGTTTAATTGGTTTTTCCTCTTGAGTTTTCGATCACATGGGAATGTAGAGTGAATACGCGATAGCGTTGGGAGTGAGCGTAATAAATCTTATCTGCTTATTACGAAGTAGGTAGGTATAACAGGAAAAGAAAAATCTGTGACGATATGAAAAACGTCCTTGACACTATATATCGTCTCGCTCGATTGCAGCCTACAATTTATGTCGCCGTGTATTTCCTCTCGACAGTGCTTAATCAAAGCGGTCCGCGCGTCGTTCGTGTCATTTGCGTGCCGTATCATTACTTATAATTGATTCCCGAAGTAAAACGCACGCATGTCGGTATCCCCATTTGCGGAGCGTTACGTTCAGGCGACTTTGGACGATATTATTGCCAGCCAATAAATAATGATAATCACACTAATGACAATGATTACGACAGCGACGTATTGGTCGTAATCATTTTTGATACGCGATGATGCATCGTCGTCGGCGATTGAGTCATTTAGATTTTGTAATCTAGATAAAAGCCAATAGCCCGGGATTACATTTCTATTACGGGCGACCGAAGATCTGAATACGACGAGGCGATCGTATCCTGACCAATGTCGCGCCGGATCGATTAATTATGTGTAATCGCGCGACTGCCGATGAAAAAGCGAAGGAATTTCGTTACCCCGAAGGTATCTATTTATCCGCGCTGCGTATTTTGCGGGACGATTTATTATCTATCCGACGTTTATTTATAGCTGCGGCTAAATTAATCTTCGCGGTTGGTACAAGCTGTACCACTCGCGAATACCTCGTGTGCACAAAGTTACGCACTATTTCGTTCGGACTTGACCGGCGTTTTCTTAAAACTGCTGAGATTCCTGCAAAAAATTGGAAGTATCTTGCCGTGAACGTTTCTCTGTAAGTCTCTTCAGGAAAAACGATATTTATATCTTTACCACATTTCAAAAATTTATTTTTAAATTATTTTTTGCAAGAATATTTTTAATCGCCTTGTAATGTGTTTTATATCAGTAATTAATACAGTAAAGAGTTATTTTTATACATTAAATCAAGTCGCCATTTATATTTGAATCAAGAATCACGTGTATACGTCTACATGCAACTCGTCAGTCTAAACTTCGTCTGTAAAATAACTATCCCTGAAGAGATTAGTCGCGCGGCATGATTATCTCTCGATCGAAGCGACGAAATTGGCTGCGCCATCGCGAAAGGAGTGAGTTCGATGCGGGAGATAGCGCGATTGAGATTGAGCGGGAGTGGGAATGAAAGGCGGCGAAGAAGAAGAAGAAGAAGGAGAAGAAGAAGAAGAAGAAGGAGGAGGAGGAGGAGGAGGAGGAGGAGGAGGAGAAGAAGAAGAAGAAGAAGAAGAAGAAGAAGAAGAAGAAGAAGAAGAAGAAGAAGAAGAAGAAGAAGAAGAAGAAGAAGAAGAAGAAGAAGAAGAAGAAGAAGAAGAAGAAGAAGAAGAAGAAGAAGAAGAAGAAGAAGAAGAAGAAGAAGAAGAAGAAGAAGAAGAAGAAGAAGAAGAAGAAGAAGAAGAAGAAGAAGAAGAAGAAGAAGAAGAAGAAGAAGAAGAAGAAGAAGAAGAAGAAGAAGAAGAAGAAGAAGAAGAAGAAGAAGAAGAAGAAGAAGAAGAAGAAGAAGAAGAAGAAGAAGAAGAAGAAGAAGAAGAAGAAGAAGAAGAAGAAGAAGAAGAAGAAGAAGAAGAAGAAGAAGAAGAAGAAGAAGAAGAAGAAGAAGAAGAAGAAGAAGAAGAAGAAGAAGAAGAAGAAGAAGAAGAAGAAGAAGAAGAAGAAGAAGAAGAAGAAGAAGAAGAAGAAGAAGAAGAAGAAGAAGAAGAAGAAGAAGAAGAAGAAGAAGAAGAAGAAGAAGAAGAAGAAGAAGAAGAAGAAGAAGAAGAAGAAGAAGAAGAAGAAGAAGAAGAAGAAGAAGAAGAAGAAGAAGAAGAAGAAGAAGAAGAAGAAGAAGAAGAAGAAGAAGAAGAAGAAGAAGAAGAAGAAGAAGAAGAAGAAGAAGGAGAAGAAGAAGAAGAAGAGGAGTCGGAAACTTAATGCTCGTGGTACCGCATCGCCGCCGCGTCGCTGTATCGAGGCGAGGAATGATTATGGTGGCCGGCCCACGCAATCCGCGGGTCATGGACCATGATCTATGGTGCACGGCGGAATGCCCCGTTATGCGTTAAAGTGCAAACTTGTTAGTCATAGAGCCTGTCCGTCGATGTCGATGGGACAACCCGGGCTGCCGAGGGGGCTCCTTAATGTCGGCGTTCTATAGCAGGGTATCGGCTAGCAGCCTATAGGGCCCAGAATAGGGCTTGCACAGGATAGATAGTTTGGTTCAAGCGAGTCGATTATAGCTCAGCGATCGTTATCTTATTTACAAAGTAAATAAATCTGCTTAATTAAATGTAGCAACGTTGTTGCGATTAGTCCTTAAGTTAACTTAACTGAGGGATCCTTGTGTCTTCCTATGTAGATCGCGGCCATGAGATTATAATACGTGTCTAGATAATTCTTCATTATATAGATAATAATCCATTTCCAGATAGTTTAAACAAGGACTGAGATACCTGTAAAGATATATTAATTAGTTGTTTGAATTATTACATTGTTAATATTATTTACTGAATTATTTATAATATTAATTTTTTTATGTTTTGCCTTGTGCGATAATAATTAATTGCATCCCGTTCTTACATCTCACATAGATCAAACATTTTTCCTTTCTTAACGTAATCTTTTTTACGAAATTATTATAATCTTGTATCAATCAATTAATATATTTGATTTTTTTTTCGAGATATAACAGAAATTGGAAAAGTCTTTCATAATTTTTGCTATAATATGTTTCCGTAGCGTAGCGGCTTTATGCCGCATCGACAGCGGCATTGAACGTGAAGAGGATGATAAAACTTATCTCGTCTCTCGCGTGTGATAGCAGTCGCCTTGCTAATACAACAGACTTAATAAGCGCACGTGAGAATCCCTCTCTACCGTATGATAATCGTGTTCTTAGCGTATATCAAAAAGCTGTCAAAGTTAATCGACTTCGTCGCTACTTCGGAACTTTCGCGGGTCGATCTCGATCGATCGGCCGTAAGATTGTCGTCGTTATCTACGATCGATGGGTCGCAGATACGACTTAGTTGCCGTGCATTATTACGAATGAGGTTGTTCTCGACCTGCCGCGAGAGAGTTGTAAAGCGCGAACAAGATAAAGAAATCGATGATCACGGAGTTACGGGCAGATCCGATACCATGATGTATCTGGCTAAGTGGTATTAACGCTATACAGATTTACGATTATGCTTGAGTAATATGAAAATTACTAGTTACTGGGCGTTCGTTCATCTTTGTGTCAGTAGCGTCGACGTGCCGACGTCGTACTAAAAATAGATTTGTGTTGAACGATTGCACATTATTTTTTTCACGTGTCAAATTCTTGACATGGAAAAAGTTTCGACATGTGTCAAAATAATAAAAATATAATTTATGTACAGGTTCCTACAGTAATATTAATTTTGTTTATAGTGCATAATCTCAATTAAAAAAAAAAAATAAAATAAAAAAAAGATTGTTGAAATTATTTATATTCGTATGTAGGAGCAACTCGTAAAATATCCTAATGTTTCTTTTAATTCGTTGACTCTCCACTGAAAGCATTTATACAAATTATCATTTAATATTAATGAACTTAGAGCAGCATTGCGATGATTGAATATGGTAATTGCAGTTGAATCTGAAATTAAATTAAATAGTCCGTATATTCGAAGCGAAAAGGGAAATCAGGTAATTCTAGTTCTCTTCCAATCTCACGTAACTACTGAAGAAAATATTCGATGCAAATTAGTCTCGTAGTTTAATTGCTCCGCTAAAGTCTCTTCTTCAATGCGTCAATAAGAAGAATTACAACATATCGTTGCTACCATTATAGCATTGTTTGTTAGTAAATTTTTTTTTCAAATTACGATGACTAGGCCGTATCTTCAGGCGCTGCCAAAGAGTGGCATGCTCGCGCGGAATTGCACTTCGCTTTGTCACGTTTTACTCTCTTGTTCGCTCGGTACCGCGGCGGCATCATCGGCACTGGTAATGGCGCGAATAAATACGGACGATAATACTAGGCGATGTGGGATGGTAGCCAACTTGATTTCAGTCGGCGGCTAACGGTCTTTTTCGACGACCGAACAACGAAGCGGGCAAACGAGCGTGTGAGTGCGCCTTGATCCGCGCCGCTGGCCGCGCTTAGAGGTGTCCGATTTCAGCAGCCGCGTTTATCGCTCGCGGCGCATAGACGGCGATGGGAATGGTGCCTCATCGGCATTCTCTACCCTCGGTAGAAACACCGGGCTTACACGATCGTGGACTATCAGCGACTGTCGTGTCCCTGTAGAGTCCACTATTTCGCCTCTTCGGCCGAGGGACGCCGTCCGGGTGATTCATTACGCGGTGAAGCCACGGGAGCCGAAGGGGTTAAGCGATTACTTAGCCATTCTTCGGAGTTTAATCGAGAGTATGTAATAACGGTACGTTGGCATAGAACGGCGCAACTTGGCGTTCTCTTTCTCTCTTCTCTCTTTCTATCTGGTGAAGTGGCGCATTCTCGGCTACCATTCATTCAGCCTGTTGAAAGATACACTAGCTTATTGGAATTAGTCTCGTGAAATATAACGATTCGCAAAATCGATTGTGATTTCTGAAAACTTTTAAAAGTTATTCTAATGTATTATATACCGAATCATTTCTCAAGAGCAAAATTTAACGAACATATTGGAGATTTTTTTGTATTTCGTTTTTTAAAACACTTGTAAGTTTTTTTAGAACATTTAGTTAAATAAAAAATAAAAAATAGGGGAATATGAGATATTGTAAAGCTATGCAGCATAATTTTTGTACTAAAAATCGAGATTTCACATGTAACTATTATTAACGGAGAAAACTAACATGTTGTATTTGCGATTTTAAAATTTATAGAAACTTAATTTTCATTTAACTCAGCGTTATATTATAATACTGACATTCGAATAAATACGAAGAAAAATTTCATACACAATTTTATTATGTTAACGTATCGTTAATTATATATGGTTGCTTCAATGTGATGCATCATCACTGGAAGGAGCGTAGCACCGTAAAATAAGACATCATTGTTTTCAGAACCTTTAGAAAATCAAAAAACCAATATTATATGTGATCTTTTTTTTTACAATTTTATTCACAAAGTTATATAAATTATCGAAATGACTAGAAACATGACGGGGTTTTTAGAAATAAATTTAAAAACGCAATTTTACTTACCGTACCAAAGCTTTCGATTGATAAAGTAACGATTTTGCCGGCAGTTATTCTGCACGGTGTTACAGTTCTAGTCATAATTAATAGAAAAAGCTTTTGACATCTTTTCGAAGTAAAATACCAATTTCCTCTGCAACTATAACGCAAAGTGCGCGTATCATTTCAGGTACAACAACTAGCGATAAGACAGAAAAACTTGCATTCTTACATAGATTCACATGGAATAATACTGTAATCTAACAGAAACTGTGCTTGCCAGAATTGTAAAAAGATATGAACAAGTTGCGCGACGTAAATAGACATAGGTGCTGCTATATCATGAATACCTTTGTTTAAATTTATTACCATCTGGAACACGCAAAAATTTAATTCTTTTCAAGAGAAAAATTTTAAATTATCTTTGATTTTTTTAATTTTTTTGCGAGCATACTGATATTCCGAAAAATATGCGTTTGTTATTGAAAATAACTGTTATTCTTGTGAAATATTAATTGTAATCCAATTATAAAATTCTTTATTCACCGATAAAATGCAGAGTATATAGATTTATGCATACCGCTATACCGGTTACACTTCCAGCAATTATATTCAGATTAACGCTGATAAAAAGTATTCTTGTAAACGTAGACTCGATTAAATCCGCAAATCTACAAAATCGCAAATTTGTGTCAGTACAAGCAATATAAAATATCGATATATTGATATTTCTAATTGATATTTATTATACGTTTTCGTTAATACGCACTGCAATACTTGCAAATGTCTACGTAAGCAATCCAATGTCTTCTTGTAGTCATCGTCTTTTATCTTGTTTAGATTCAAAGGAAAATTAGCGTTATTATTTTTACCAATTTCCTCTAGCATGTGTCTGAAAGCGCACCAAAATATTGGTGCAAGTAATATTCTTAAGTTTTTAATTGTATTTAATTAGTTGTGTGTTCCATAATCCTGATATTTTTACCCAATAATGGAGAACATCCCACAGGCATGCTGAATCAGTGTACAATACAAGGAGTCTACCGCGATTGTACTAAACACGTGAGCGAATACAGCTAGATAACAGTGAATCGTTATTGGATAGAAATATTGATCTACGTCCACACCGTATTCGACATGAAATGGCAATTTGGTTGCAGACGTCTTGGTAGAATTTGTGGTATTGGTTTCTAAGAGCGTCAAAAGGACTGGCTTCAGCAAATAAAAAATTTGTGTCGTATGCATGAAAACTAGAAAAAGTGATATACACATTATATCAGTGAATTCTTTTCATAAATTTTTATTGTCTCTTAAAATTTTTTTTCGGTTTAAAAAATGTTGGTTTTCGAATGAGCAAGAACATCTTTTTTTTTTTTTTGAAATAACTGTATATTTTATTTAAAAATTTTAAGCTTTAAAAAAATTGAAAAATTCGAGAGACATGTATGAAGAACATAAAATGCCTCATTGTACAAGCCACACGCATTCAAAAAGCATATCTGTTTTCTATGACGTACCTGCATAAGACGTCGTTAGATATTGTCCGTATTCTGTGTGATGTTGCAGAATAGATCTTTCTACATCTGTCTTTAATGACAACCAATCTTTCTCTATTATCTTAAGACAAGACTTTACCTGTATAAATACACGTTTACATGCTTTCCTATGCATTAATGATTTAGAGAAGAAACGCGACAGCAACGTTGAATTTGCTGAAATTGTTACTTACATTTTTGTCAAGCATTATACTCGCTACTTTATAGCTGAATATTATACTGATTAACGCTGCTGTTGCACTCTCTATCACTTCATTGATATCCGAAGCAATTAACACGTACATTAACTATATCGGAACCAGTGGGGCATATCCATGCAAATATTATACATATATATTAAAAATAAAAAGAATCTATGATAATTTCGTTTCCGATGACATAAAGTCTGAATTGAATCGTTTTCTCGTAAACGTTTTACCTGGGGTATCAGAATACTAAAGCAGAATATAAACGTCGGTATAAAGTGTACGTATCTGTCGCGAAGACTGCGGTACGGCCATATGCCTGATATGGTCATATAAGTTCTAAGGATACGATAGCATCGACTTTTCCAAATGTCTTTCTTGTCTGTCATTTTGCGGGACACTAATATTACGGGTTATCAACAATTCCGTGTGGACGCTTGTCCGTACGGAGAATTACAGAAGCTTACTTATTGATTCCTTCTGACGCAGCAAAAATAGCGTACCGTAATTGCTTACCTGGGAGTAAGTGCGCAATTATTTGTGACTGTAAACCCTTTCCCTCTCGCGTTTATAGAGTCCTTTTATCATTTCTCTTTGAAGATTAAATTAGTTTTACTTTCCCGTAACACTCAGTACTCAGTACTCCCGTAACATCCATCGAACCATTTGACGAGCGCATCGCGAACTGTCTTTGTTCATATCGTTTTTGAAAAGAACATTTATACTTTTTTCAAATAAATCGAAGAAAAAAAAATAGAAATGGTATCTATGAGAATGTCCAAAATTTATAAAATGTTGGATATAAGTGAATTTGATGGAAAAAAATATAAATTCTAAAATTCATATGTTTTATTAGCAGTAAAAATATATTCGAGAATTAAAGAAGAGATAAAAAATATACAATTGTATTATACTGACAGATATTTTATATAATGGCGGTTCTATATATTATAATCGATAGTGTCAAGATAATAAGTAAAAAAAAAATTAATATAAATAATATATTTAAATAAAGTTTCTAAATATGGTAACAAATGATTGAAATTATAAAAAGTTCAATTAAAATTTATATTAAAAAAAAATTTTTTTGCGTAAAATGACATTAAAAATAAACATTCGATTTCTTTCATATTTTAAAATTTCTACAAAGCCTCAAAGGCTGAAAAAAATGTTAGGTAGAACAGCCTGGGAGGAGTTGGAAAGGATCGAAAGGAGGTTGCGTCACGAATATTCCGAATTACAAACGCGGCGTGGCGCGGCGCGGGTGTGATATCAAGTGAGACGTTACACAGATTTAATACATTGTATGCATACATATACAATATATATAAATGTATGGAGACGGTACGCCACGCGGAAAGAGGCTGTGGGAAAGATAGCGTCCGCTATGCGAGATCTCCCGTTGCCGTGTTTACGAGGATGCCCCCTCGGCGGCTCTAGACCTCGCGGCCAACCTTCGTCCTCCTTTATCACCGGTCTCGGATTAGCTGCCGACGTGGGTCACAGATTCACCGATTTCGATTTAAATTCGATTACTTCGAGTCGATTGAAGAATTATTTACGTGGGTGCTCGCGTTGGGAAACGTTTTCCGTGCCGTTAATCGTCCCCATTGCGCGTATAATTTTCGACGAAATGGAGAAAAGTGAATAATATTTTTAATTATTTTTATACTTGAAAATTATCGGTGTATTTTAGCATATTCGATTGAAAAGGATTGATTGATTGATTTTACAATGATCAACGAGTATATCTTTGAATTTTACGTCATTGTTCCAGAAACGCTTCTAGATGCTTTGTATAGGTTTTAATTATTTAAATATACAAGATTTTAATAGATATTGCTACGTGATATAACTCAAAATAGTTATTTTGAACGACATAACTAAGTAAATCTTTTATCGCTTAAAGTACATAAATTGTTCAATAACTGTCTAAAATTATCATTTGAATATATACTGTAACTAAAATTTCCATTTAACTTCACCAGCTCATTTGATTTTTTATCAGTCAATCTTTTTAAAATCAATATTTGATTTATTGAAATAAAGTATTTATTTATTAAGTTAAATAAAGTATTTCTTCAATTGATTATTTTTGAATGCTACAAAATAACGCTGCAAGAATCTAAAAAGATTTTATTCTTTTTTTTAGGATGGAAACGTTTCAAGAAGCTGGTGTTCAAATGCTGAAGGAATTCAGAGCCTTGTTGCAGCACTCGCCACTACCGCTTCCCGGTACTCGTTTACTTCAACTTTTAGCGCTTAACATGTTCGCGATCGAGACCACGCAGCTGAAGGGTAAGTCAAAATTTGCTGAAATTTTTCATTTAATATCGCGAATTTTGTTTACATTTACGAAACATTGCGGTACTAATTGTATGAATATTTGCGACACTTCAGTTATCATTATCATATCAGATTATGCATTAAAATGATAGCTTACAATTGTTTTTTCTCATAAAAAATATTGCCTTATTTCTAAAAAAGAGGATAGATTTAAAGTAATCTTTATTTTAAATTTGTAGTAGAAAACTTTAGATATTTTAAAATTTATATAAAGCAACATTAATTTTATATATATATATATATATATATCCCCTCCTCATGTACGCCACACACACGCGCACACACATTTTCTTGAATTACTTATTATCTAAAATTAAGACCGTATTTTACGTCAAGATAATTTGCGACACGCGACCGCATTATCAGTTCATGCACGTACATAGAATTACATAGATTTTTTTTTTATAGATATTTATCGTTTTGGTTGTCAAATAATTTCCGTATTCGAGACTTTATTTACGACAGAACATAATTAACTGGCGAACGAGCCGGTTGTACCCGTTACTAATGTTAATTTCTCTCGTAATTTTTTTCTTTAACGACTACTAAATGCAACTTGGACTAGAAAATGTATTATCTCGCCAGAAATACACGCGAAGTCGAGCCGGTCACCATCCATTCTACATGCATACATTATGCATAATGCGTGTTTAACGTGTACATAAATTCTATCGACTTCGACAAAGTTGTAAATATATATTTCCATACGCTACTTCGTGCAACTCAAACCTAGAAAACTTGATTTTTCCAGTTCACACAGAACTGACTCTTGTTTATATTGAAAATTAATTTTACATTAAACTGAAGCTCTCCTTAGAGAGATTGATATGTTTAAAGCGATTAATGTATCTTTTTCGCATACTTTATCTTAGAATAACATTCTAAGATAAAGTATGCGAAAAAGATACATTAATCGCTTTAAACATATCAATCTCTCAGAAAACTACCAATTACAGTATATTAATTTTAATTTAATTAGAAGGTTTATTAAATGTCATACATATCGAGGTTGAAGATCTTCTTACTGCAAACTCACTTGTTAGGGTCAATTTCTGTCACGAGATGCATTCTGTTGGGATGACTCGTTTTCCGCTTTAGCTTGTCATCGGCGGCCGTGGTACGAAGGTATATCCGGTTCGAGTAGATGTTTCTCTTGCTTCGACAATGACTCATGGCTGCTCGTCTAAGGGAGCACGAGCACCATGACTGCAACGAGCGTTCCCCGAGTTTTTGCACCTGCGTGCAGGTGCTAGTCCTATATAATTATCACTAATTTCTATACGAGAGCGAAACCCCGCTCACTTGAGGTTTCGCTCTTCTCAGAATGGAACCTAGCCTGAGTCATCAAGGGGCGCGTTCTATCTCTTGCTGTTCTATTTCCGAGATAAAACTGTCCGCTCGAATCCTTTGCACCTGCTCGGGTGCTTCTCCGCCCGAGTTTAACTGCGCAAAGTTGCGCCCCAAGTGGCTGATGCTTTTTTACGGCGGTGATAACGCGAATTTAGTAACATCGCCTTTTGGGTTTTTCGGAAGATAAGTCGTCTTTAAACCGCGAAGTAACGAGAGGAATACATGTTCGCATTTTGAAACACGTATTTTGAATTCTTAATGTTCATTACTATATTATGGACTATTGATCTATCATTGGCTTTTACCATTTTGTTATATTTATTTTGTTATATGTAACTTGTAAAACTGACAAGTAAACCTATCCAAGTGTCACTCTTCGATTTTGATGAAACTTTGCACACTTCTA
>QKQZ01017287.1:0-10529 GCA_003595255.1 Solenopsis fugax | reverse complement strand
TATATATATATATATACGGCCCATTTTTTAATTCAACACTTAAAAAAGCGCTTTAGGCCTAGAATATGTACAGAGGGGATAACAATTTTCAATGATACTAACTTTTGAGAAGTTAAAATTGCACTCAAATGACCAAGAATTAAAAAAAAGTTAAAAAATTAATTACAGAAATTAATTATAAAATTAAAGGTAATTATAATATTTAACAGAATAGACTCTAAGGAATTTCGTTTTTGTGATTAATCATTTTAAAAGTGATATGGAAAATGTAATTTCTGTTCGTTATTTGCAATTTATTTTTGATTCGGTCCTTTTAAAAATACAAGCATTTAATAAAGCCCAATATCACAATTAAAAAAATTTGTTTGTTTATTTACAAATGTCTTATTTATATGAAAGATAATGATTTATCTTTGTGAATGATTGAAATAAACATTTCATTCTCATTTAGTTTATTTCAATATCTCTATAAGATCTCTAGAATCTCTATAGAGTTTATAAAAATAAGTTAGGTGAGCTTTATTTGGTTCAGGTAATTGGCTTATAATTTATTTGTTTATTATTATCATTATTAAGAATGTATAATTACTTAAAACATTTTTAAACAATTTAAGCTGAAACAATTCAATCATTAAATTTTTAAATAAAATATAATGATGTGCATTAAATTGTTTCCTCTTAAAACCTCTATGTTCATAAATTTTTCATAGATTAGTTTCATATCATAAGAAAAAATTATTTAAAATATCAGTTCCTCTTAATTTTATTTACCTGTTAAAAAATTCCAATCTTTCTGAGAGTATTAATTAATTTGAAACAAACCTGTATGTATTCGTTTTAATAACTAGAATATTGAATATAGAGAGGCGATATATTTGCAAACAAAGTCTGTTTCTGGTTTGTCGGAAGCGAGCGTTGATGCGATTAATAACGCGCCTCGACGTTGACAGATAGTCAATAAAGATCGGAACAACTGAATCGACCTAAAGGACGAAAACCGAACGCTACCATTAAACGTGAAACCTGCAATGAAATCCGTTTGTTAACGGAAATTGATATTGTCCATGCTCGAGTATCTAAGGGGGACTATCGGGATGTGGATATACGTAGCTAGTAGATGTAACACTATTAAGAATCAAACGGCACGCGAGTGGCTTCCCTCGAAAATAGGACCAGTTAATTATCTCTGTAAATGCACGCGTGCCTAATCTTTGGCGATAGACGCTGGTAATGGCTGGTCTCTTGATCGGTCAGCTGAAAAAATAACGAGGAGGCGCCGCGCTTCCTCTAGCCCTTCCCGTAACTACGAACATTCGCTGATGCATGCACAAAACTGCTTCCATCATTAACGTCTCACGTGTATTTGAATTCAATTCAATTAAAGTCGCCTATTTTGCAACACACATTAACAAAATTTACGAATTAATTTTATTTTATTTTTTGTACTACTTCTCCACCCGAGACGCTTTAAAAGCTTACGTTGTTCCAAGATTTGTTTCCTGGTTTTCGTCGTTTTCACGGAGAGAAAGAGTTTCTCATCGTTACGTCGTCGAACAGATACTTGGGATTAACTGTCATTGACACTAATTTATCTATATTTAAACTGGCAATTAGTATGCTCGCGTGTACACACGTACAATGCTTCTCTGATGAATCCACGACGTGACAAACAGGTTTCTCATTAACGTTGCAGTTTGACGGAAATCTTTCGGGACTGGTAATTGCCAACTAACGTTAATGTCGCGACTACCAAACTCCAGAATGTCGCAGCACCTCGTTTGCGATGAAACGCTTGCGACATACATTCGCAGCAATTAAAAGCGTCTGCCTTCGGCACAGACGCCTCCTGGCAATATTAACACTCATCAACGCACCGATTATTCTCTCGCGATGGTAGTCCCGTTGCCCTCGGGAATCGTTGTAAATCAATCCGCGCGACACGCGATTACCCAGCGAATGATGGATAGTCAAATAATTTCCTCAATAATTAAACATTCCATGACAGAAAATGATTGATTGACGACACATTTTTTAGATTTCCGATTACGACTTTCGCGAGGAAGCGTATGCAGATTTCATTACACCTACATAATATTTTATATGTTAAATAACGTAGAAAATGACGTTTAAACCTACACTGAGAGAAATGTTTGGTAAAATCAATCAAAGTTTGGTTGCCCATCATAATGTTTAGAATTATTATTCTTGAATTAGCATTCATTCTTTTTTAGTATTTGAATGTGTATACTGAGAGAAATGTTTTATAAAATCAACCAAAGTTGGGTTGATTAGTGATCAAATGAATTTTATAGTGATAGTTACTAAATACATAGTTGTTTTGACCAAACAATTTGTAGCCTTAACCAAATAATTATTTTCATACAACAAATTACAAAAAGTTTTGTTAAATGTAACTAAGTTTTTGGTACTAGTAAGTATAAAACTCATTTAATCACTATTCTACCAAACGATTTCTCTCAGTGTATGCTTGGACGGAAAGAACGATTTTATTGAAGTATTTAAAATTTTAATTGAATACAGAACTAAAAATAATTTTGTTGGATCATCCAAATAATTATAAAGGACATTCGAGCATGGTGAACAATGCTGTAAAAAGTTTTGACATTCTAGCATGTACTGCACTGAGAGAAATGTTTGGTAAAATCAACCAAAGTTTGGTTGAATAGTGATCAAATGAATTTTATAGTGATAGTTACTAAATACATAGTTGTTTTGACCAAACAATTTGTAGCCTTAACCAAATAATTATTTTCATACAACAAATTACAAAAAATTTTGTTAAATATAACTAAGTTTTTGGTACCAGTAAAATTCATTTGATCACTATTCTACCAAACGATCTCTCTCAGTGTAGCCAGCATCCAGCGGTACACGATGATTTATACGTATGCAACCCAGCGATCGTACGTTACGAACGAACAATTATAGAAACGGAAAATTACCCTCGCGTCGCGTTCGATGAATTCGCGCGATCGACGGCCGCGAAAGTAGCGTGTGTACCTGTCCACCCGGATAAATTATGACCGTGCATTCTGAAATTCTTCGTGATGCTGCTCCCTCACCGGGAGCAGCGCAGTTTCGCTGCCAGCTGACGTAAATGCGTAGGTGCAAGAGCGGGATGAGATATCCCGCGTGCGCGGGGCGCTAAAAGAAATCAAACATTTCTGGTTATCTTCCAGCACGGGAGGGGGGGGGGATGAGCTGTTCGACAAGAAAATAACTCCCGCTCCGCTCTTCTGTTCGGAATAAATGCTCCTTTTCGTTCTGTTCTTACTGTTTCACCTCCCGTCCCCCTTTTTCCGTTCTTCGATACTGGATATAGATTGGAAGGTACGGCTCCGCGGACCGGGCGAACCGGCGCTGTTATAAAATAGTACGGGGGCATTAAGCGCGCCGCTAAGCGACTGTATATTATTCTGTTTGTAGCCAGACGTCCGCGGGCTAATGTTGCCATTCTTGAAAAAGTTCGCTGCGCCCCGGCGTTTATTGGCGGCCGTACGGGCGCCTCCGATCGCACGTGATATTTTTTCGGAGCCGTCTAATCGGAATCGAATTTATCGTTTAACGCAGAGCGCCAAACGCGCTGCAGAATGCGTATACGTATATATATTATATATATATTTGCCGGATGATTTAAATACTTCCCTCTTCTAGACGCGCGCGTGGTATTCTCTGAGCAATTACACAACCGCGGTCGTTGATTTATTAAGGCTTCGGAAGATTGAGACGTCCAGTGCTCGTATCTATTTCAACAAACTCGACTTTGATTGGACGAAGATGTTTTTTTTAGCAAATTGCGTTTAACTTTAGCTTGCGTTTTGTAGATCCAAGTGTATGCGCTTATTTCATCAACTCCCAATACCGTGAAATCTCAAAAATAATAGAACCTATTCTGCTAATCTTCATATTTATGGAAGGAACATTTTGATTGGAAAAATTAAAAAGTTTCTATGCACTAATTTATATATCTAAATAATTTTTTGCTTCTATAAAAGGAAACTTTTCAGCCAACATTTAACTAATTTTTCTTTAAACTTCAGTTTTGGAAATAAGAGAAATTAATAACTTGAAAATTTTTTTCAGACACACAAAAATCAGTTTTATTTAGCCTGAGATAAATTCCACGTTAGTAGAATTTGACTAAAAAAATCCACAATTACTGGAAACGAACAATTGCAAATTATTTGTAGAAAAATAATGCACGTTTGAACTTAACCATAAACAAATTAGTTTTATGTTGGTCAAAGGATAGCGTAAGAAGGAAGTGAGAGATATATGTATTTGGGATAACCCGGGTATTTAATTATCTTAGGGATCTCCCGAATTCAATTCTCGACTTTATGTCGCAATAAGTGCCGGAGGGTCAAACCGCGTGGAGCGCGGTCATTAAAGTCCGCTCGCGGCCCTACGATCCTTAACGGCGCAGAGCAGCACCAATAGAAAGCTCTTTATACGGAAGCGGGCGTCTCACGAAGCGCGCGCTTCTTGTTGCGCATCAATGCGAGCGGGTAACCGAAGACGGGGTAAATCACTCCGAGTTTTGCCGCTGGCTGCCGTCGTTGGTACGGTAGCCCCCGTCGAAATAATACTGGGTGCTCCTCCGACTGCGTCGCGTACGTTAAAGATGCCGTCGTACAATGACGATCATCGAGAAAATATCGAGTTTCCGTAACATTATACTTTCGTGCGGTTTAAATGCCAGCGTCGGTGTCAGGGCGTGCGCGCGCGCTCTCGCGCGTCCGCTCGGCTTGTTGCGTGTCAACGAGCGTGTAAAATCGACGATGTCTCGTGTGATCGTGAATGCTTCTTGTTCATCACAGGAGATTCTAAGATCATCGACATTTGCCGAGTGCACATGATGCAGTTCGTCACGACGACAGCTTTGCGTATGATTCCTTATTTCTTCGTGGGTTTGCTTGTGTCCAGTTCCACCGATGAAGATTAACTTCGATCTCAGTTTAATGTACTCAACTGACACACTGGGTGTGGCACACCCGGGCATTTTTACAAAAATGCTTGGCATTAATAAATCGTTCGCTCCTTCTCTTCCGAATATTTCGAATATATTCAACTTCTGATTTTCGCACCTATTTAGTCTTCTTCTTGACCTTCTGGCGCATCAATTAAAAAAAATTGTTCAAATTCTATGCATTAGATACCGAGATATGCGCAATTGAAAATGGTCGGGGACGTACACCCATGTGTGACAAAATATCGAATTCAATATAATGTGTCAGCTGAGGGTTAACTTGCTTTTCACATTTTTCTAATTTTTAGAATTAGAAAAAGATAAAGAGTAAATTAAACTGAACTCAAAGTTAATCTAAATTGGTGAAAACATGAACATTACAGATTTAAAATAATCTTGGGTATAGCAAACTTTAATTGGAAACAGCGTACACAACACCGTCATGAATCTGAAATGAAATTTGCATAATTTGTTGTTTACTTTGGAAGAAACGAGACTGCTCCAATAGCCTTGCTCGATCGCAAATTATTCGTCGAATATTAACGATTTTAAATCATGATTGTGCATGTGGTTTACCTTCGCGCGCTTACTCGATGGGTTTTATAATGCATACGTGTACGAATAGGTATATATTCACTCGTCGCTAATTAGCCGGTCCACGTTAACTAATTAGCTACTCACGCTTTCTCCATTTTCTGTAACTCCATCTTTCTCTCTCATTCTACCACTACGGTCAGTCTGTACCATTACTTTCTCGCTTTCTAATTGCAGAGCTCTTCTAATTTCCTTCCATTTTTTCTTCAGAGCTTTATTTCATTAATTAATTTTATAATACAAAGCTAATGTAAAGATAAATTAATGTAAATAATTGTCAAAAAAATGTCCCGACAAAATTATTTAAGTAACCTCGCGTCAATCTTTTTTCTTTGAAAGAAAATATAAGATAGTAAATTATAATACAAAAATGATACAGTAAATAATTTCAGGAATATTACCAAAAAAGATTTTAGTTGTGAAACTTTGGAAGATTCGAAACACTATTTCGTTCCTTAAAAACGAGCACGCATCTCTCTTTTAGTATTTAATGACATATTTCAAGATGTAAGAAAAAATTGAAACTGAACGGTAAAATGGAAAATTTGGAAGGCTATTATGGTTATCACTGGCATCAAAATCCAAACATGCTGCAATACTATTTAACTTGTTTCTAACTCTTTCTACTAATTTTGTATCGAGTTACCTACCCTAATCTGCCTCATGTGCTACCGAACGTCAATATTTCGCAAAAGCTGATAGCCACGTGACGCGAGCTCTCCGTGAATGATATGTCAACCGAGTCAGAGATCAAGTCGAATCTTCACGAAGAGCTCATTATCATGGCCCGTCACCCTCGTAACGGGTCGCGCAGGTCTACGACGTTTTTCCCACAGTTCTCTCCCGTCAGAACACGCCGGAGGAACATTGGCGGACGTAGGAGAAGAAGACGAAGGAGGAGGAGGAGGGTCGGTTGGTTGTCTCCGTGGTCCGGTAGAAAAGGTCGAAAAAGAGAGGGGAGATAAATAAATAAAAAAAAAATAAAAAATAAAAAAAAAAAAGAGAGAAACGCGGAGGGAGGAAAAAAGGAGGAACGAGCAGAGGAGCGGAGAAAACAAAACGGAATTGCGGCCTAGCTGCGGTGGATGATTTAGGGGGCGAGGGTCGCGGGTCGAGACCGGGCTCTGGAATGCTGGGCCTCTTCTTCTTCTCCTCTTCGGGTATCCTCTTTTCTCTCGCGATCTCCTCGCCTCTTCCTCGCAACGTTTCTCTCCCTCTCTCGTACTCACTCCCACTTTGTATCTCTCTGCCATTTCGTCCACGAGGTGGAATCGTCGTCGAGGAGATACGGGAGGAGTAGGAGGAGAAGGAGGAGGAGGAGGAGGAGGAGGAAAAGATGATAAGAGACAAGGATAACAGATAGAACATTTACATAGGTCGTTAGTGCGGGCAGATGTAGGGACGCGTTCGCGTATATACCCACGGTGACCGCGTGTCCACCTTGTGCCTCCGGTTCCTGACCGTGAGACTCCAACTTCGCACGGCGAGATCGACTTCCTATTGTTGCTCGAATTTGTCATCGTTTCGTTTAGTTAACGGCCGTCGCGAATAAACGAGCTCGTAATTCACGCGCGTAATGGAGACTCGCCCGATCTTTCGTCCTCGTAAAGACGAGACTCTTACGCTAATTCTTTAATTCTTTCGCAATTGGTAGAGCATTATCATCGTCAATCGCGCCTACACTAATCTATTTCCCGAGTTCGCGTTGATTGTGTAGTTGATATCGGGCTCGATTCATCGGCAATTTTTCTCTTTTCGAGGAATGGATGAAAGCCAAGATTCAGCCAACACACATCCGCTAATGCGTGTGTGAACGATTTATTGGCGGATATCCTGTCTCTTTCACGTTTGTCGCTCGCTTTAAATTTTTTTCCCGAAAAGTACGAGAACCTTTCACATTCTGTTACATTCCACACAGAAAAAAATGACTATCAAATCAACAATTCATTGTTTCATATATAAGCAAGAATATAAAATCTTCTTGGAAGAATTTGATAATCTTGATCAAACAAAATTTCTTTATGTTAGCAAATTAGTCTCTTTGAGATTATAAATACTTTCAAGGAGATTTTATATTCTTGCTTATATATGAAACAATGAATTGTTGATTTGATACTAATTTTTTTTTCTGTGCATCTTCGCAGTTAATATCAAAAGACGTAGTACTGCATAATGGCACAGTGTATATAATGTAAATTTTATCTAAATATTCGCCGCGCAAAGCTTAACATTTTTTTTGCAGATAAGACGATCTTTGCATCTCGTGTACTGCTATAAATAGATATAAACCTTTTTTTTTATACGGCCGATGGGTATATGAACACTTCGAATTTCTCTTCTAATCTACCGGCAGGATCGGGCAAACCTCCTGTCCCACGGACTCATGTCGGGGATTGACCTAAAGGGCCACGTCAAAAATCATACGGATACATGTCTCAGGCCGTTTTGACGTCGGGGAACACCAGCCCCATTCCTTATTGTAATTTAATTTCGTAACCCGACGCCGTGTACCTCTCCGGCCAGGGAAATTATCAGGGGGCCCCGTGTGGCACGTTATAATTTTCTCATAAGAAGCTCTGACGAATTGAGATTCGAACGTCCAAGAATGTCATAAGCGAACACGTTTCTCTTGAAGAAGAGTCGAGACCTTTTCACACCAAATGCGCGCGAATGAAGTTATTCGCTAAAAGCTCTCCCGTGTAAAGAGGTATAAGTTTCTCTCTTTGATGAAGAAAAAAAAAAGAAAGAAAGATGAAATTAGTATTGCGCGAAAGTTTGTAGCAACATTACACGAATAATAACTGGGCAAATTGCAACGATGCTTAACGTCGCGTATTAAGCGCCGTGTAATAATACAAATTTACATCCCACAATTATACTATCGCATATACATGTCGTAGGTGCTTTAATCGAACGCGTAATTGCATTATCACCATAAGTTGCTCAGCAATTACAACATAGTATGAATAATTTCTGCTGTACGAATAATTTCAACGATATCATTCCGTTGAATAATAAATAACAGATAATAGGCAATATTTTATGAAAATCATGAGAGTATACGCGTCGCACACTCCAGAGCTGTCTGACTTTTCACAGCGCATTTAATTGCTATTTAATAGATGCTTCGTGCGCAAGAATGTTATAGTTATTGCAACCAAATGGCACCAATAAGTTTTTAATACAACTGGTTTAATAAAACTGGTTCTAATGTGCTTGTGTAGAATTGCAGTGTTATATACAGAAGATTTCTTACTTTAAGATTTAATTTTTTATTACGAACAAATAAAACGTCTGTTATAATGCCAGTAACGACTTAGATAACTTACGATATGAAATTTCTTTAAACAATACATTGAGAAGAAAAGTTGTTAACTTGACTAAAGTTTTCAACTTGATTATATTTTTTCAGTTCAAGGGTTTATGTATTTGTGACTTAAATACATAAAATATTTGAATTTAAGTTTAAGCATTTATATATTTAACTTAACTCTCTCTCTCTCTCTCTCTCTATATATATACATATATATATATATTTATTTATTTATTTATTTAACATAAATATATAAATACTTGAACTGAAGAAATTCAAGTTGAAAAACTTAGTCAAGTTAACAGCTTTTTTTCTTAGTGAAGTCCTCACTAAAAAAAAGAAAGAAATTTATCTCTACACTGAGAGAAATCGTTTGGTATAGTGATCAAATGAATTTTATAGTTACTGGTACCAAAAACTTTCTTACATTTAACAAAAAGCCAAAAACTTTTTGTAATTTGTTGTATGAAAATAATTATTTGGTTAAGACTACAAATTGTTGGTCAAAACAACTATATATTTAGTAACTATCACTATAAAATTCATTTGATCACTAATCAACCCAACTTTGGTTGATTTTATAAAACATTTCTCTCAGTATACACATTCAAATACTAAAAAAGAATGAATGCTAATTCAAGAATAATAATTCTAAACATTATGATGGGCAATATTGCGATTTTTATACGACGGAGAGCTAACAATAGAGTGCACGAACGTGTCGCATGAAAAACATTCTGTATCTCATGTGTATTCGCTTGAAGATTTAACGCGGTCTATCGATCATCGCTATCGCAAAAAGGTGTTACCGAAGTTTTTACGCAAATCTAACAAAATTATCTTTGCGAGACGCGAGAGTGTGAAAAGTCCCAATAAATAAAATCGCACCGTGAAACGACGTGCATGCACGCTAACGGCGTATCAGCGATGAAAAAAAAAAAGAGGCCTGCGTCAGCGTGCGCGTGTGGAATTGTGCGAATATGAATTATATGTATAAAATATGAAATTTTGCATAAGAGAGACGCGCTGCGGAGAAATAAACACGCGAGACGGGAAACGTACGGAACGCGCGTGTGCACAAGAAGGAGACGCGAGAGAGAGCAGCGTGATATTTAACGTGTACCCATAAAGATCTAATTGCGTGATTTAAACGAGTGCGTGAAGTTGCGGCTGGAAAGCCATGAACTTGGTACGCGTTGATAATGCAATAACGAAGTATAAAATAAAAGAGGAAGGGTCAAGTGTACGTTGTGTATACTAGATGGGACGCCGTAAAAGTTGTTCTCCCCTCTCGTCTTTTCGCCGTTTCTCGTCTCTTTCTCGCTCGCGTTGTTTCATCTCGTTTATTTATATTATTTTTCTTCATTCTCTACTTTTCATTTCTCTCGCTCTGGGTGAATGTGTATACGTCCCGTCCGTGCGTCCGTGTATACGGAGAGAGGTAAGTTTCGCCGGTCCGCGTTATATTTACGAAGAGCCTCCACCTCTAATGGTTTCGATGCGCTCGGACGCAACGCGTACCTGTCCCGCGCGGAGTGCGTGTGCACACACGCGTGCGTGGGGCGATTCCTCATGCGCGCGCGTGCGTGTGCGGGATACACACGCGTGCAGGCGTGCACGTCCCGATGCCGC
>QKQZ01017271.1:0-11957 GCA_003595255.1 Solenopsis fugax | reverse complement strand
GATTGACCTATTTACACTTAATTTTGCGTTTGCACAATTAGAGCTTGAATTGTACTTATTGTACTTATCTTATAACAGTTTTTCTTTTTTCTTCCAAATAAAACTATTTAACCTGCTAATTAGTTATGCCGCTTTGCTATATCGTAATATTAAATTTATATATTTTAATATATCATATATAAATATATCATATTAAATATATATATATTTAAATAATAAAAAGGAAAGAATAAATATGAAAAACATTATTATTTAATATAAATTGAATGTTGGTAAAGTTAGATTGCCTATTTACGGTCATAGCTGGATCTTATTGCCTTTATATTTACTTGTGTGATTTTATATACATTTTTTTCCAAAATTATTATTTAACCTTTAAAACTTTACAAATTTTCCACATTAGCATACTTTGCGTGTGTAAGTAAGTTTGCAGTTTCCAGTTTATACTATCCTATTCGTTTCTCCGTCTTAAAATTACAGTTATAAAATATATTCGTTAAGGATTTATCTTCCGCAAGATGGTATATTTGCATTTATATGGATTTAATTTTAAAAAGGTAACATTTTTAAATTGATGAATCGAAATGCCGTTAAGTTTCCGTGCTTCATAAATATTAAATTCAGCCAGGTTCTGAACTGTATAATCTGCTGTTAGTCATAATCACGTTACATGATTGTTCTACTTCAAAAAATTCAAAATTGAAAATGTTATCTGCTGGTTGTGGACCCTTTGATATTCGTATCGTTACAACTCTATTGTAACATAAAAATAACAAAAAAATTTGTTGTAGACAATAAGATTTAATTGTCCATTTATTTTGTAAATATAATTTCTTCTATTAATAATACAAATTATAAATAAAATTATATAATTAATACTTTTTTCATATTTTTCCTTTTTTCTTCAGATTTAGCAATGTCATTTAATAATTGAGCTATAAGCAACTTTTGTTTAAGTTGACAAAGTCTTCTGAATTTAATCGTTCCTTTCAATTTTAACAATTTTGTATCAAAGTCCACGTATCTTCTTGTAAATTATTCGCCGCGGTAGTCGCAGGTGTGACAAGAAGACCCCATTTCTCCGCGAGGGATACCGGCGACGCGAACGTGTCGTAGTACGTGTCGTAGGTCTTCTCGCGCATCTGAGGATGTTACGTAGATCTGCATGCATATAAGACGTTGCCATTAAATCACGAACATTTGCATATCACGAGCGGGGGAGGTGAGACGAATCCGAGGGAAGAGAAACGATCCGCCGCCGTTGGTATCGGCGCGCTGTCGAAACCGTGTTACACGCGTGATGTACTGCACGTTGTTTCCAAGCGAGACGTCTATTAAGTGGCTCTTCCCTCTCTCCTCCGAAACGTGCCGAGCTTTACGCTACGCAACTTCCTGCACGTCACCCGCCGACCTTAGCGAAACTCTGAAAAACATATTTGTTGGTATAATTTAATGTCGGTGTTAAGATAAGAGGATTAAGTTGTTGCGCAAGAAACTTCGCGGGTACAACGACTTTTTAGTACGGCGGATAATTTAAAACCGGGTTTGTGTTATTCGCGCGTAAGCTGAAGCGGAGCAGGCAAACATCGCGCCAATGCAATGGAACGTTGCAACACGCTCTAATGAACTCCGCTTAATAGGCTTTGCGCTTTCACAGTAATTTCGATTGTGTTTTATTTCAATGTACCAGACAGATTCGCACGGTCCGCCGTAATAATCGCCACGTATACAGAAAACGTTCGTAAAAATTGAAGTGATAATTTTTTTCACATAGCATTTTATTTTACATTGTTATTCCCTATCTGAAAATATTCGTCGCGGATTTAAGCTTCGATTTTATTTTCACACTTGTGGAATTTTTACAATGTTTTATAGTAAAGACAAGTTCAATCATGATCTATCATCGCGCGATGAAGTCTCGGTACGTTCAGAACATTAATTTCATTGCGGACATTTCCGTTATAATTTTTAATAGTTTCCTTCAGTAACGTTTAATTCTTCATTTACGTTTCCGTTTTACTCGTCTGCTAAAATTTTCCATCGCCTGGCAGGGTGGCTTGGCTTAAACCGTGATCTCTCTTAGCAGAAAATTCTCAGTACACTTCTGAAAATGGTCGTAGCACGTTTATGAGATCGAGTAACCGTTTCGGCCCTACGGTAAATGCAGTCTGGGTTACTTATCCCCTCGGGGGAGTAGCTATTGGTGGTGGAAGATACGTAAACACGTGTGTAACAGGTGCATACGAACGTGTAGCGACAAAGGCAGTGGTAAAACTGCCTCCTATCCGGCGAGCTATTTAAATGAAAATAACTTAAGCAATTTCAGCACTCTAATCCACCCTAGAATCTCGGCTGGTTGGAAGACACCGGCCACAATACAAGGGGATCCGTAGAACAAAGACTTTATTTTTTCGGGATTGTGGCGATGAAAGGATTATGCGAAGTTTAACTCTGGAGAATCTTGGAAATGATGGTCTGCAGCGACCGTATCGCTAATGTTACGTTATTATATTAAGAATCGCGATATTTCATGTTGTGTAATTATGTTTTTAAATACGTTTCGCGGAAGATACACATCTCAGTTATCGGACTTTGAAATAACATTTGAAGAATAATATTTGTAATTCTCTCTCTCTGATATAAAATCCAATAAGAAATATAATAATTATATATATGACATAAGAATTATATAATAGATATAATATCTCGTATCTATATATTTATATTATTTAAAATTATTGAGTTTTATTGAAAAAAATTTTTTAATATCTATATTAAATGTACCATGTATGTACAATATGTTTTATCTTATATTAAAAGAACTGTCTTGATATTTCGCTTTGAAAAGTTAAAATGTTGATATTATTAGCTAAATAAAAGATGATTTATTATCTCCGTGAAGAAAATTCTTTTTCTTCTCATAAAAGGAAATAATTACGAAGGTGAATAGGTCAACAGTGACTTTTCACGCTTTTATTTATTACGGGCGGAGAACTAACTGGCCGGATGCGATAGAAAGGAAGACGCTAAATGGACCGATGGCGACATAGCTGTAGTAAAAGGTTGCGGAGAAAAGGTCGATCAATGGTCCGATCGAAAGGAAACTCAACTTCCCGGTTAATCTTGATTTCGCCTCCTAGTTTTTTATTCGACAAACCCAGCTTTAGGTGGCTCATCACTCGCCGCGGTTCTCACAGAGACCTGCGGGACTTTGCTGTCGCAGGAGAATTAAAACCACCTGAGCTTCTCTGGCCGGACCGTTTATTTGCTGTATTGATTCCTCGTCCGTTTGTCGCCTCTCCAACACTGTAATTCTTTTATCTTTGTTTACTGGCACGTCTAAGGACAATCGAACTTATTTTCACTAACGTTTAAACCTAATCAGTTACCTCAAGGAATTATAATTATACTTAATTATTATAATTGAATGCTGGCTTTGTTAAATTAATTTTAACTTAATTTTTTGATCTTTGTACAATATGGTATTCTTCATTATTTCCAAAATGATAATAGCGTGCAATGTGTGTGTTTCTACTGTAAATACAATGAGAGAATTTACATATAGGTAAAAACTGGATTATTACGAAAATCTGTCCAATACAGATAATTAGGAAACTCTCTGATCGTTCGTTAATTTTCCATTATAATTACGAAAACATAATATCTTTTTACTTGTTATAAAGTTTTATGAAATATCAAAAAATTTCAACTTACATATCATATCAACATAAAATATTATATCATAATAAGAAAAGGTCAAATATATCGAGCAGATAACCGATGTTATTTGTATATAATTAATAGTTTATTTAATTACAGGGACGTTTCGGTTTTACTTAACCATCCTCAGCCAAAATTTAAAACAATTTTCAAATTTACCTCTACATTATTATAGTCAATATAAAGTTGAACAGATTTGACAAATAAAGTTTAAACAATTCTTGAATTTGCCTCTACAATATTTGAATGACATAATCGATATGAAAGATTTAATTAAAGTAAAGTAAAATAAATAATAAAATAAATGTAAAACGTAATAAGTTACATCACAAGTTTGACACAATAAATATAACACATAGTATTAATAATAAAACCGAATAAGTTAATATGTAAATTGTTTAAATTTTGGCTGAGGATGGTTAAGTAAAACTGAAACGTCCGTGTAATTAAATAAACTATTAATTATATACAAATAACATCGGTTGTCTGCTTGATATATTTGACTTTTTCTTATTATGATATTGCTTGTGCTAAGTCGATCTAGATATTGATATTGTTTCTAATTTATAAAATATTATGTTAATGATAAAAATAAAATTATCTATGAAACAGAATCTTTTATCTAGAGAAAATTAATTATACGATATATAATTATATGAAACATGTTAGACGCATTAGCAAAATCATAAAAGAATTCGAAATGACCTTTGTTGAAAAAAATAATCCTCGGTTCTTTATGAAATCTTCTTTATCATCATTAAACAGCAGTAAGTTTTGCAACACCTTATTTTCATACCTTTTATAGCGTCGGAGATTTCACATCAATTACTCTCGTCGGCGACATTTACTTCGCGATAATTACGTCTTTCGTTCGTAATCTTTAAATTTTTAATGCAAACAGGAAACCAGCGTGCATCTGGTCGCGGCACATTGCCCATTTAAACTCGGTTAATTAATTTTCTTGGGAATTCCATCCATGGCGCGCTGTTGGAATTCATTGTCCCGTCTTTCGCTCGCCGATATTCCGGCGCAATGCGAATTCTCTTCCATCTGTGATCGATTAAGCATATTGTCATGAAACAGGAATGGCACAGAACATTACGATCGCAAGCGCAATGTTCGCATTAGAGGAATTCGTTTGCGATTGTGACATTAAGGTGAATTAAACTCGGTTTACTGCCAGTCCGGATTTCTCTAATGGAATTGTATGTCCATTTACGCTTCGTATGGACGACATTACTTATCATTTGTAGCAAAATGTCGATTTTGATGACCGAATATCTAATAATAAATTAATCATCCCAGCAAGCACCTCGCGCAAATATTGCATATTCATGAATTAATGAAAATTTCATAAAAATTGGGTTAAGATACCATAACGTAACAGTTTTGTCGAATAAAAATTTTTATATAATATTTGTCAAAAATTATAGACATTTAAATTTCGAATGTAAATATATTACAATTATTTTCAAAAAACCTTTTAATTTTTTATTTAAAATTTTGCCTGCTGAATGTGTAATATTTTATTTGCAATACTTCTACAATATAATTTGGAAATAATTGTGTATTTTTGTAATTTTTGTGCATGTAGAGTAATTATATTTCTAAACATTTTATGCATAATATAGTCAAAATATTTTGCTCAGTTGAACAATTTTTTTCTAAATTTAATTTTGCAAATATGCAACTAATAAGTAAGGTAACTGTACCCTATATAGCCTATCTAAACTTTGTAATTGTTTCTCATTTTTTGCTGAATCTAAAATTAAAAACTGATGGCCAGATTCAAAGTAGAAAACATTTCTAAACATTAATTTAAAGTATGAGACAATTTCAAACATTTACGTGAGTGCAGTGAAAACTTTTAGAAAAAGTGCTATTTAGGTCGTATTGAATACATCTATGTACTCAATATGGCTTAATTATATGTTTTCACAAAAAGTATTAGAAAAAGTATTAGAAAAATGAATAATAAAGTAATCCAAATTTATAAGTTTATATAAGATTTTTCGGACCGTTTGATTTGAAAACGATCAGATTCTTTATTAATCTTCGAAAGAAAATCGACGTTGATATCTATAGATATCGATTTGATATATAGAAAATATCATATAAGTATTAATTATTGGTTGATATTTAGCAGCTAAATATCATATTCAAATCGAGCCGATATATGAAGTGTTGATTCAATTTCAGCATGATATAATATCAATGACTAGATCGTCGTCATATCTACATAATATTTTCCAGATATCGTGATGAAATCTTTAAAATATCAAATTGATTATTGATTTGCATATAATTTCAAATTGATTTCAATATAATATTCACCTTATTCTTCATCGACTTGTGAATCTGAGTATATTGACTTATTAACATATAAGAATACACAAAGAACTATTTCGTAAACAATCTAAATAAAATTAAATAAACAATTGACTTACCTCAATTTTTCCCCTTAAAACCATGGCTTATGAATCAGAGTTTAGTAGATAGATTAAAATTTATGATCTGAAGTAATAAAAATACCAAAAATATCATTACAATCGAATATGTACGTGTACTTATTAATTAATCTAGGCCATATAAGAATCCACCTTACAAAAAGTATTCTTTCTTTGGTTAAGTTAATTATTACAAAAATATAAATTAAATACAGCGTTGTAAAGCATAAATATAAAGCTACAATAATATGAATTGCGGGGATTAATTACCATTATTTGATAGTTATAGAAAGCAGTATCTTTCTTACGTTAGATCATGAGAAACATAAACAAGAAGATTCTATTTTTCATTTCACTTAATAACAGAATACACAAATTGATCAGTCAATAAGTACAACCTATATATACGGCAGAGCGTTATTTGTTCAACTATTTAGAAACAGTAAGTTCATATTGGATACTAGATCAAATAAGATACACTTACCTTATATTTTATCATAAGATGATTCGAAATTTCGCAAATAGTTATCAATATTTCATAAAACAATAATTCTACGTGTATTTTTGTAAATATATCTACATAATTGCAGATTATAATATCTATGAAAGATTTCGTATATAATGTAATAAATGTTGTCAGGACACTTCGTTACAGTTTGTAGCTATCAGTGTCTCACATTTGAATACGGAATGTATGAGTAATGTTATCCACTGTATAATCAACATCTGCGATGAAACAGAATAGAATATTTATATATACACAGTTTACACTGACACATAGAATATTCATATTTTAGATTGCTAAACTTAACAGATATTGTACTCAATAACAAACATAGCACATAAATTCATTCATGTTTTAATTTGTATGAATTATTCAATGAATCATCGCGTAAGAATAGGTATCACGATAGAGAGAATTTCTGGATATACAACTAAAGACAGGTGTTTACAAATATTTGGTGCAAATTATCATTTTAACCACAAAGAAATTTTTAGAAATTGATTATTATTATCAATATTTTGACAGCGATTTGGCAGTTTGTTTCGGATCGATTTGGTACGGTCAAAAATATTCTTTCCATGCATCTCTCGAGAAAAGAAATATTCTTCCCATAAATCGAGGAAAGAAATTTGTTTTCGCTTCACTGAACCAATTCATGAAATTTCTAAGCTCGGCATCGATGTGACTATATGGGAAAGTTACGGTTGAAGAACGAGGCTTAGAGAAGTGCCGTGAAAACGATGCCGCGGAGGAAAATTGGATACAGAGCTATAGTATTCAATATACAGTAACGTAAGCGTAACGCCGATGTAAAAAAAATCAATTATTCCTTTTATGTCGGGGAAAAAGTGCATCAAAGAAAGGCAATAGTTCAAAATATTATAATATATATACAAAAAAATATTATATGTCTACAAAGGTTAATAATATTGTATTTTGTTCGATAACTTAAATTCTTAACTGTGGAACATGTCACAAAAATTAATGCATTTACATTAAAAATATATGCTTCTTAATCAGAGTTTTATGACTGATAATAAATCTAATAGACGTAGACACTTTGATGTCTACTATAGCTGTAATCAATAACCGAATGAATATACGTAGACGGTTTGGTGGTTGTGGCCGTTTCTCTAGAGACTAAGCATTTATGGCCCGCTACTATCCAAAATACTAACCAAAATTTGTGATCATAAATAAAAATGTACCAGCAATCTATTCCTAATATAATCGTGTTTCAAATTAGAATTTTTGTAAAAACAATGAAAGTATTAGTTAATTCAATGTTGAAAAACAAGATATAAAAGAAGTAGATTAAATAGCTCAATTGCTGACAGTCTCAAATTTAATCTTAAAATGTTTTTTTCATATATGTAAATTGTATTATTGTATTGGGACCTTGAATAAGTTCTCGCTGTTTTTTCGTGAAAATTATTGCCTTATTTAAAAAAAGTCGTAAAAAACATGTCATTGAAAGTTGCAAGTTCAGCTAGCGTCTGACATGANGTCTGACATGAGTCTTCATGAAGTAATGCCTCCAATTCTTCGTCTTCAAACTTTTTCGGTGCGCCAGAGCGTTCTTTATCTTCAACATCAAAATCATTATTTTTGACGCGTCTAAACGAATCTTTGCATGTTGTTTCCGACAGAGCATGGTCGCCGTAAGTCTCAACAAGAATTCTGTGTGCTTCAGTTGCAGATTTTTTTTGAATAAAGTAGTGCAGTAAAATTCCCCGCAAATACTCTTTTTTTAGCACGTAACTCGACATGTTTAACATTATGAAAAAAAAAGTTGTTTACACTTCGGCGCAAAGACATACACTGAATTTCAAGCTTGCTTATAGTACTTCCTTATAGATGCGTTACCATCTTAAACTACACGCACGCAGTTCTGGTAACGCCATTTGTTGGAAAACAACGAGAACTTATTCAAGGTCCCAATATATAATTGTATTTAATTTAATTTGAATTTTCTGAAGGAATCTAGTTATTGTTAAACATTTTATTAAAAATAAAACTTTTAATTGAAAAACAACATTTAAAATCAAATTTTCATTATTTGGAATACTATTAATAACTGAGTCATTTACCTAATATAACTTTAAATACATTAAATAGAAAATAGCACTTTAATCGTTATTCTTTGAGATTATATCGGCTAACAAACAAAAGTGCAATATGAAAAGCGGCGGAACGTTCAGTTTCACATTCACCATGTACACATTAGTTAAAATGGAAGTTAACACTTGTTCAAATAATATCAGCCCTTGGGTCAACGTGGAGATTGATTTGGCCGACTACAGCGCAAACAATTGGATTCTATTTTGCCGGATTATTTATTATACCGATCTCTTGTTCATTTTTCAGTGTATTTCAGTACAAGCTGCTTACATGTGAATATCATCGTATATTGTTCGTGAACATTTTACGGTTCTCGAAACTTTATGAGGTGTATTACAGAGTACGCGTGCAATGCGTCTACCATGAACGGGCATTCCATGAAGGAAGCTAATAAAATCTATGAAATACAGATGCGTATCGATTCTCCTTGTACCAACTATAATCTTCGTAGATTACACTGTCCGACAGCATTTTTGTAACACGAGTGTGAATAGTTATTTCCGATGTATTTTTGCCTGCTGAACACGAATCCGTTTCCCAAAATTGGCTATCACGTCACAATTTTGAGAAAAATTATATCAAAACGAGACAAAATGCATTTTGAAGCTAAAAGTTGATACTTTTGAATGGCACTAAGCAGATTTTGAAAAAAAATTTAGTACCGATGCTATAACGTCATGAAAACCCTCGAAATCGTCATTTTTGCCAACTTTGAAGCCATTTTTCTCAAAATTGTGACGTGATAGCCAATTTTTGGAAACGGATTCGTGTTCAGCAGGCAAAAATACGTCGGAAATGACTATTTACATTCGTGTTACAAAAAAAAAGTCAAATTTTGTCGGACAGTGTTATTCTTGTAATACCTAGAGAAAATTTAATACACTCTAATGGCAACAATCATATCATTCTGATTTTAGATCCTGCGATAATTCGGCTAAATAATCAATGTATTTAACAATGTTTATTTCATAATTAAGAACTTCAGTGGGATATACAAATCGATACTCTCTGCCTCTAGTTAAATTGGTGTATATTTGTCGCATTAAAGGCACTTTTCAACTTTAGAATTGTCAGCAAATTAGCCTTTTCATGAGAATTCTTGAACTTTGGGTAACAATTTCCTTGTTCGTAGAAAAATAAGAATCATTGCAGCATAGAGACTTTCCAGCAGTCACTTTGCCGGGCGGAATCGACGATGATCGCGTTCAGGACGACAATTCTGTGAAGTGTCGGCGACGGTTGGTGAATGGTTTGTCCAGTTTTTTAAGTGTGTACGACGTATATACCTTTTAAGTACGACGCCGCTCCACACGTGCCGCTGTATCGTGCATATTGCACAGGAAAGCCGAGCGCGCGGCAGGGGAGAAAGCTCCGTATGAAAAATGCACTCCTTCCATGAGTAACATATCACCATCGCATTGCCGGTACGACCATCTTTTTCAATGTCTGCATTTTTCAAAGATTCTGATGTTACTGTCCACGAGACTTACGACCGGACAGCGGAAGTTTCTCTTGAAAGTCATCGGGCAGGTCGTTGTTCGCACGCTTCTGTGTACCGAAGTTAGTAAACCATGCTGGTGCAATCCAATAGTCTGTATATTGCATTACACACAGAGGCGGCAAAAAGAAGAAGATGAAGGTAACACAACTTTGTGAAGAAAGAGTTTTTACTAGAATAAGTTAAAAGTTGTAGTATGAAAAGGGGAATTCTTGATTTCCTATTAAAGCTCAAGTTAAAAATCCTAAATAAATTTGTTACATGTCTGTTCATTCTTGTGTAAACAAATGTATATACAAACTTTAGAAAAGAAAAACAAATGTGTACATTATCAATTTTCTCCATTTGCATTACAGATTGTGCTGCCCGTTCTGCATTTCGAATAGTCTCTTCGTCGTACAATTCGTGCAGCAGGGCGATTACAATAGCTTACATCAAGAAATGACTATAAGCAAGTATATTTCTTGATACCGAATGAATCAGTAAATTAGTAATTAACTGCCGGGGTTAGTTTAGGCTGATATTTAGAGTAGTAGGAAACTATAATAGAGTTAATCACAAAATGAGTATACAGGCAATAATCGCTTTATAAAAGTGTTAATTATAAACTATCGGATAAGAATCTGTTTTTTTGATATTTTATGTTATATATCTATTTAGTAAAACTGATTATAAGAGTTATTTTATATTATAAAAGATATTATCTTTCTGATTGCTTACATTGTTCAATAAACAAATTGTAACTATACAAGAATGTATGAGTCATTTTTCGAAGTTTTTTGGGCACTGAATAGAAATTCGTTTATCAAATTGTTCTATCGTGTCAAAATTTTCAGAAATTTGTTATTAAAATTGTTAAAAAGTTATTTTAGTGAATTTTAGAATATTATATATAACTATCTGTTAGAAAAATTTTATTACGATCAAAATTAATGTTACATTGTTTTAGTACTTTTTATCTTTAAAGAAATTTGATGTATTGATTATTGTTATAAAACTATTTGTAATTAATAGGGTTGCAGGAGTCATCAAATGGCGGTCCATATTTAGACCGCAGACACATTTTACGAATCTAGACAAGATAGGACCATTTCTGGATTAATACACAGTATGACAACTAAGTTCCCGGGCAGAGGCCATTAAAAAACATACAACAAATAAAAAAAATCTTTATTATTACTTTCATTGAATATAATGCTCGTCCGCTTCTGTACGAATATAAGTTATTTACTTCGTTCATACAATGAATTGAATGCTCGAAAGAATGCTTCCATTGGAATCGCCTTCAGTTCGTTCGTCACAATTTTTTAAACCGATGAAATATTCTCGATTCTCTTTTATGATTTTTAATTTAGGAAATGAAAAAGATCAACCGGTAATAAATCTGGCGAGTAGAGTGAATGGAATAACATGTGGATTCCTTGTTTTGCTACAAACTCAAAACCAATGATTAAAAAAAAAGCCGGTATATTGTTGTGCAGAAGAAACCAAGACTCATTTCTTTAAGCTCAGGCTTAACTTGAGATCATCTGTTTGTAAAAGGTTGTTTGTAAAATTCACAGTGTTTTTCCGGTACAAAGTGATAAATAATACCTTTAACAATATAAATAATTTTTAAAGAAAAAAAAAACTCCCGACTGCTGCCAAAAGTTGATTTAATAACAAG
>QKQZ01017263.1:0-10278 GCA_003595255.1 Solenopsis fugax | reverse complement strand
ATTCATTTGATCACTAATCAACCAAACTTTGGTTGATTTTACAAAACATTTCTCTCAGTGTACCACTATAAAATTTTTATGTAAAAATGATATCATTGTTATAATATTTTTTTAATCGCAAACGCGACATGTAATTGTGAATTGTTTTAAATACGGCACAGTTAACATACGACAGATACGGGCAAATTTTAACGTAAACACGATCCTTATAGTACTTTAACGTAAACGCGATGGTGATAAATCGTCAACGAAACATCCTTCGTGAAGGGACGGAAGGACTACGATACTGTTCATGCGGTAGCGTCTGGCTTCCGCTGTAAAACGACACACGCGATGGTCACCACCTACGCGTGACCAGACGAGACGCGTGCACGCGTGCGTGCGTACACACGCGCGTACGTGCGCGCGCGCTCGTAAAGACGACGGATCTTACGCGCTCGCGATGCTCGGCTCGGCTCGGCTCGAGTGCAACGAACTCGCAATTTCGTGCCCGTGGCTGCATTCTTCCAGCGCGCGACGCGCGAATTGCCATCTGATTGCAGTGTCCTTAACCCTTTATCCGTGCCAAAGATGTCTCAGAAAATTCGGACAAAGATATTTCGACCTTCCTAACATTTCGGTTTATGTAGGTTCAATTTTGCCGTTTACTTTAGAGAAGAAGAAGGTATTATGGCTACTGTCGACAATATGGCTACCCCTATTATCTCCATTATTAGGTGACGTATTCTAACAATTGTTTATAGAGATATTCGTTTAGTAGCCCATCGTTTTTTAATGATGCTAATATACCAATACATAATAACTGACAATTGTTATAAAGAATTTTTACTTTTGAGCACTTCTAAACTTTTTCAAGGTACACTTTTAACCTTTAATTACACATACTTCCTCATTATTTTTAAACTTGAGTGTATTATTACACGAATGTGCATACACTTGAGTGTTTTTTTGTTATTTAACTTTTTATTCGGCTATACACATTTCGAGTTATACAAAGTTGAAATAATAACATGGAATTTTGTTAATATGGTTTTTTATATCGAAATATTTCTTCGATAAATCAATTGTCATTCTAAAGGGCGGTGTTTAGAAACATTAGAGACATCATTTTGTGCTTGTTGTTTAATGTTAAACAAGGATAAAATAATATTTCTAACGAAATTTCCAATGGTATTTCTAAAGTTTCTGAACGCAGGAAAATTCTAAATCAGGAAAATTCTGAACAATGGAAAATTAAAAATATATATTTTTGTAACAAGGTACTGTATTTCTTTTAAACTAAAGTAATTTTTTAAAATTATTTTTATGGATTGCCATATTACAACCACTTTTTTTCTTCCCCCGATTATGCAGTGCATTAAATTTTTATAAATCACGTCCTAAATAATGAATATTTCATTACTTTGAGTCTAGAATCTATCAAACAGCACTTTGACGAATGTAATCGTTCAAGTTTCAATAGAAAATGTTAATTATAAACAAAGTTATTCAATAAAATGAAAATGGGTGCCATATTACCCTCTTCTGCTCTAATATTTCCATATTTGTATTCATCTGTCTTACGAAATTTGATTGGCAGAAACTGCACTGAGAGAAATCGTTTGGTAGAATAGTGATCAAATGAATTTTATAGTTACTGGTACCAAAAACTTTGTTACATTTAACAAAACTTTTTGTAATTTGTTGTATGAAAATAATTATTTGGTTAAGGCTATTAAACAACTATATATTTAGTAACTATCACTATAAAATTCATTTGATTACTATTCAACCAAACTTTGGTTGATTTTACCAAACATTTCTCTCAGTGTGCGAAACCTGATATTCGCGAAAAGCGTGATTACGGAATTCAAATCTCGCGTAAATTCACGTGTCAGTATTATATCTTTGTGCGAGTACAAAAAAAAATCGACAAGAACGAAAAGATACACCGACTTGATGTAGAATCATCCATTTAATAATTATGGGACGGCGAGTGTACGCGCGAGGCACGGACCAATCGAGCATAATCGGTAGGACCATTTGCACAAGGCGGACGACTTAATGACCGTATAAAATGGGCCACGTGGGTGTTCGGTTATATGCTTGCGCGCTACGCCCTTTCCTCTTTACGAAATTTCTCCGACACACATCTTCCTCCAGACGTTTTTCATCGTTCTCGTTAATTTTACAAATGGATTACAATCGCGCAAAATAAAATTGCGTAACTCGTCTTTGTAATTCATAAAAATTGTTTAATGGCCTGTTGTTTATCCCAGTTTTAATTTTATATAGACACAAAGCAATCGATCGAAGCAAGTCTGTAATTTTAATTTAATGAAAATATTTTCACACAAACTATAAATTAAATAAATCTATCGGCTAGATGTATAAAAATATTTATGAAATTCCGAGTTTGTGTTACCATTTTTTTTCTAGATATTCGACTGGATATAGAAATAAAATAGGTATTTTATTATATCTATGTGCTTTCATTGCACTATGGTTATATAGGAATTTACTTAGTCTGTTGGATTAGAGATAATTATTCAACAAAGCGCATTAAGGGTATCATTCATTAACCAAGTCATATGATAAGGCCGACGCGTGGCGCCGGTTTTAATCTAGACACGTGCTCGCGCGTATGTGTGTATATGTACATAGAAGTATGTATGTTATGTATATTAGAATATGAGCGGTATATGAGCTTACTTAGGGAACAGTGGCTTAAGATGTCACAGATAGCCATGCTACTATACCTCTTGCCGACAAATTTCATGCAGATATAAACATCCAGTACAGAATGTTCCAAACGTTCTTCTTTAATTATGCAATTAGCCTACAGACGTAATGACGCGTGAAGGATGGGGTTATTTTTGTGGCACGTTTTAATTTTACAAAGCTATATTTAAAAAGACGTTATATTTGTCACGCTTCAATCGCTACCGGCATATACGTGTGGATTACGCCATGTTACGACGTATCGGCAATATATGTTACCGAAACCGGATACGTGCGGGTGCGCGTACGCATCTTCGTCAGCAAACGAGTATGGTGTGCGATATGCATGCATCAACGACGACCATAAAAGCGCGGGTAATAAAAGGAGTTAACGCACTATCGACATGTGCCAGACTGGCGCGAGAGAAGCGCAACGCTTAAATAACGTATAACTTTTTTACAGATTTAAAAAAAATGGGATTTATCATCGTATGTTTTTGTAAAATATATTTTACGTGATACGTGATCTCTCTGTAATTCTATTTTTAACAAAATTCCATTTTTTTTATGTAATGAAACATTTGATGAATCGAAACGTGACATGTACACACGTAACAAATAAATATATTAAAATACACAAAGTATGATAAAATTACAAATAGAATTCTAACGCGCGAGAGAATTGTAAATTGCCTAAAGTGCTCTTCAAATAATGGAACATCTCTGGGAAAAGTCGGATATCTGGAGCAACGATAAACAGAAAATTATACGATATTCAAATGTGCTTTGTGGTTTAATCCAATTGTCGGTTTTGCCTAATAAGGAGAGTAAACCGCAAGTTTAATCTCTCAGTGCTGCGGTTCGCAGGAGTTATCATAATGAGTCGAAAATTCAAGGTTCATTCCAGCAACATTATCGAGACTCTAGTATCAAATTTAGAAGAACGGTATTACAATTAAAATGAAGTCAAGAAGAATCTTTTGGGACATTCTCTATGGCCGGTATTCATAGTCGATTCTTATTTCAAGATCATCTTAAGTAATGTCTTAAGATGCTGATACAGCTCTCTGATTGGTTGATGACATCTTAAGACATTACTTAAGACGATCTTAAATATAAGAACGGACTATGAATACCGGCCTATGTGTTTGTATTTTATGTATCGTCACGTGAGAGATACACAAGCGTGCTATGTAAGGCCAAGGTACAAGGTGTCACGGCTTCAAGTTACGAATGCTACGTAAATATACGAGTACTATACGGAAGCAGTCGGACACAATCTTGTTGCAGACATGCACCTACACTGAGAGAAATCGTTTGGTAATATAGTGATCAAATGAATTTTATAGTTATTGGTGTTACCAAAAATTTTGTTACATTTAACAAAAAAACCAAAAACTTTTTGTAATTTGTTGTATGAAAATAATTATTTGGTTAAGGCTACAAATTGTTTGGTCAAAACAACTATATATTTAATAATTATAACTATAAAATTCATTTGATCACTATTCAACCAAACTCTGATTGATTTTACAAAACATTTCTCTCAGTGTACTACTAGAAATATTTCCATTTTTAGACTCTTTTTAGCTGCAGGGGTATAAATGAAAAAAAATAATGATACAAGAGTATATTGTTAAGGCCCGCGGCTTTAAAATGTATCTCTCTTCTGGAGAACTCTATGCTTCTGGGAATTATATTTTCTCTTACAATGCACACCATCGCCAATTATCGATCCCATCGGCCAGAGGACAGTGACTTCTTCGGTTCACGTACGCGTCTTCCGCGGAACGAACGGGGTCACCGCGAGTGTAAGTCCGGCGGAACGCGCCGCGTTAGCGAAAATAGAGCGATCCGAAGCCACGGTTGTACGAAAGGTGTAACGGCGAGCGGTGGTCGAGGAGAGTACGTTGAACTTTCTACGTCGATGGAAATATGACAAAAGCCGTGACTCATGGATGAGCTGTCGGCGCACGTTCGTCCGTCCCATCCGTCCGTTCGTTCGTTCGTCACGAATCGCCAGTGAAGTGAATAGAAGGAACTCGCGTCGCCTGGTTACTTTCTTACTTGCCACTTCTCCTCCCTGAACCCCCGGAAAATACGTGCCGAAAGGAAAGATCGATGAGAAATGATAAGAATTTTGTTTATTTCTCTCTCGCCGCGAAGGCGAAAGCGACAACATAGTAGTAGCGCGTAATAGTGTACAGAAGTTTCACGATCCACATCGGAATTTCCACGGCGAGAAAAAAATGGAAAAATCTTTCTTTTAAGTATATCTGAATATGAAGAATCGCTACAATCATTTTAATTATCTTTAAGAATGTTTGAATGAATTTTATAACGACATAATAGAACGCTCCTCGGAAAATGTTACTTGATGACGTAATATTTTTCTATCGCGCTTGATTTTCAAATAGTAAAGAGAGGAATTCAAGTTTTATTACTTAGAAATATTAACTTTATACGTATCGAAAAATTTTAATTAAATCGTAATTTTTGAAGGTCTGTTACATCAAATATCTTAGTACCTACATTTTTATTTAAAACATACAATATTCTTGAGAAACAAAATAATGTTTATCCATTTTATTTCTAAAATTCTTTCTCTTCTCATTAGGTATACCTTTATGCTTCATGATTAAAAAATTGTTTACGTCTTCTTGTATCTCCGCAATTGTTTTTTTCAGTATCTATTTAGACATGCGCAATTTAAACGCTTATATCACTGACATATGCAAATAATAATTCCATAACTTATCTGCATATGGTAATTGGAAAAAAACATGATTGTCTGACTATGCAGCTAACTGTAAGAGAAATCTAGAAGAATTTAATAAGACGCCTACAATTGCATCATATACGTAATATAAACAGAAATTAGAAACATTGCTGGAAATTAGAAAATATGCCGAAATAATTGTGGTTTTCGTAATTGCGTTTAAGAGCCTCTCCATCTCGAGAATCGAAATTCCGATATCGTAAACGTGTCATTTACGTTGTATTATTTAATCCCGTGGACGCGTTGCATTGGAAAAAGCAGCGGGATTATGCATGCCAAGTGAACGAGCCAAGTGTTACGAGGACAAATTTCTACACCTCGCGGAGAACGTTTCCGCGCTCGCTTCGCGTGGATATCGGATGGCGCGAAAGTCCATTCCGCGGAATTTCACATTCTTGAACGACTGACGAACGCATGTCTTTGTCTTTACGCGAAGATCGATTATTTCAGCTTGGGAGCTTCCTTTCTGGGAAGAATCATTTTTACTCTCAACATAATCACCGATCTTTCCTTGTGGTGGGAATCGTTTCGTGGAATTCGTCTACGTAGAAAACCTAATTCTGATAACCGATAAATCTAGAAATATATTTTTTATCTACACAGAAAATAATTAATATCAAATCAACAATTCATTGTTTCACATATAAGCAAGAATGTAAAATCTTCTTGGAAGAATTTATAATCTTAAACAGACATAATTTTCTTACAAGGAGAAAATTTTTCTCTTCACGTAAGCAAATTATGTCCGATCAAGATTATTAAATTCTTCCAAGAAGATTTTATATTCTTGCTTATATATGAAACAATGAATTGTTGATTTGATACTTTTTTTTCTGTGCAATAATGATTATTCTACTTTTTAGAACGCAAAATGTAATTTAATCGAAACATAAAATTTAAATGCTCTATGCAGTTCGTAGACTTCGTAGAAATATTATAAGTTACGAATTATGAATTATGAATATGTATATAACAACGTTATAATTGGACGCGAAAATAATAACATTCGCAAAATATAAAAAGATAAATTATGTATGGCATGATTTTGCATTTTAAATTCAACCAACTAAAAAGAGACTGTTACTTGCGGTTAGCTCGTTTTTAACATAATTTAGTAGCCCCAAGATAAGCGCCCGTCTTTCGTGGCCAAGCGTTTTCATCGGCGGGATTAAAGTGCTATGGCGCACTTTAAAATTGCGTTCGCCGCTCCGCTCCGCGCCGCGCCACCGTGGAATTACGCGCGAGATCTAATTACGCGCTCAGCTGGACGAGGCGCGCGTTTCGCGCTCGTAGAACGAATTAAGTGTTACTTTGTGAGGCGAACGTCACGAATAGTATCGCGCGCGCCGCGTCCCGCCGTAACTCGCGCCCATACTTTTCGTGTAAATTAGTTTTCCCGGCGTATCGCGTCTGCTTGTATCATCGTTCACCTGCTGTAAACCGGCGTCGACGCTCCGAAGAACTTTTTTATGCTCGATAGATTCATAGAGAGAGAGAGAGAGAGAGAGAGAGAGAGAGAGAGAGACTCGTGCCAGTCGATCTCGCGATTTAAACGACCTCGTTTCGAGTCACACCTGACCTCGAGTCGGGTCACTGGCGCGAAACTGAAGCACAGAACTTGGGTACCAAGTGTCAGACAAACGAATATAAATTTTATTCAACAAGTATAAAACAAGATATCAATCATTTAATAAAAGTTCTGAATAAACCTCGCGATTGAAGTGAACTGATACAATATTGAATTAACGACACGTCGTGTCAATTACGTTATCTAGACGCACATGTGCAATGCCGCGAATTGTGCAATGCCGCGAATTCAAAAGGGCTTATCTCTGAATTTATTCGTGTGTTGCTTTGTTTACTGATATTTATATTTCTCAGTGAAAACGCGGATACGTAGTTCATCACGGCTATCTATGATAAACGAGCGTGATAAGCGATCAGATACGATGCATGCATAAAGATAAAAGAGACAGTTAAGGGGTACATATAAATACATCCTTCTGAATTTTTAAACATCGATGGGCCGAGCCTTGGCAAGAATAGATTTGCGTTTTACCTTCATTTATTTTTCCTTTTTTACCTTTGCCTGCAGGCTCTACAGACCACTGAGTAGTCTTTGTTATCTCAATCGCATCGCGTAAATTACAGTTCGATATCGATAAAACAATTAAATCGAAAAATAAAATTTCTCTTTTTAGGGAAAATTCTGAAATAATATGTTAACAAGTGCGACAAGAAGTCTCACATTGTTGGATGCATTTACGTGAATCAAAAAATTCGACTTCTCATAAAAGTGAGACTTTAACATACACCGAGAGAAAAAATTACTAAATTTTAATAAATATTTGTTATTAAAACTAATAGTTAAATTAAATTATTGGTTTAATAAATATTTATTTAATTGGTAAATAAATATTTATTTAATACAAGAATCACTAATTTAATTTAACTATTTTTTTATTGAGTAAACATTTATGTACTGTAAATAAATATTTTATTGCAAGTATTCAAACAAATATTTATTAAAATTTAATAATTTTTTCTCCCAATGCAGTAACTTTGGTAATCTCGTGATGTCATTTTTTCACATTTATATACAATACATATTTCTATATAATTCCATTGCTGATGTAGCACTATATACACAAGGAGTGTCGTATCACTAGATTACAAACTAATCTATCGATTTCCGTAAAATACTTCGCCCACGTATGCATTATGGATGCAGCAGCTTGTTGCATCGTACATAACAATACTTGCGGAACTTAGTTCACCATTCGCGCATTATAAAGTGTTTCTCTTATTGATTCTTTAACTGTAAGACATATGTCTTACGTTTCGGAATTAGTGGCAATTGCACACAGCTCCTAAACATTTCTGATAAAGCATGGAAAAATAATTTTGTTAAAATATTGTAAACGATTCTAGTTTTTATGAAACGTATTGTTATAACAATAATTAATAATGTATCAGATCTATTAAATGCCAAAAGAGCTAAATGACCGTCAATTGTTAAGCAATTTGCATACGATCGCTTTAATAATGAATAAATAAGCAAAAGTGCAATAATGGACTAGCGGCTTTCAACGCGCGTGACTGACACTTTTTTCAGCTGCATTCGCAAAACGTATTTTTCTGCCTTTCCGACTTTATGTTTATAAAGCAGCTTCTCATTCGTGACAAATTGCCTTTGTATCTAAATATCAGCTGCTATCTGCAAAAGGAAAAATTACGTGCATACGTGAAACAACGTTATTATAAACGGAAAAAAGGCGAGAATTTATGGAAATTATGCCCTGACATCCGGCTGTTAAATAACATTCGATAAGAATGAAATATGTGTCAGTAATGCAAATATGTTTTCGCATCTTTAACGTCCTTTCAAGGACTTGGATTCAAAATTTTTAATGAAATCAGAATTCTAAATTAATTTTTCAGCAATTCAAGAATTATATAAGTTTATTTCTCTAATATCAATCTTCTGCAATTTAATTTAAGGAATTTCGCGAAGAAAAAATTAATTTTACACTATCCACGCAAGCTTGACAAGGTAACTATTCAATTCGCTGTTAATAATTAAACAGTTTTACTTTCGATGAGATTTAATCCAAGAATCATTCGAACTAGAATAACTGATTTGCAAAAGCGTAACGTGCACTGAGAGAAATCGTTTGGTACAATAGTGATCAAATGGATTTTATAGTTACTGGTACCAAAAACTTAGTCACATTTAACAAAACTTTTTTGTAATTTGTTGTATGAAAATAATTATTTGGTTAAGGCTACAAATTGTTTGGTCAAAACAACTATATATTTAGTAATTATAACTATAAAATTCATTTGATCACTATTCAACCAAACTTTGGTTGATTTTACCAAACATTTCTCTCAGTGTGAGTTCACGTTCGTGTCATTAACGCACGATGTCAACTAACGGCAAAGTTTGACATTCCGCGATGTTCTGGTGACGCCAACGATTTCGGCAATGTCGACAATCAGCCGGTGCTCGACCGATTCCGACGACAGTCGCAATTTCCGCGATTCCCGTTGCGCTCGAAGGCACACGCGACGAATAAAAGAAAAATGCACATTGCACCGAGCAACGGCAAGTGGCAGGCGGTTTCGCAATCGCGAAATCTCAAGGCGCGTCAACGGTGTGCGGGGAATGACCCCGAGATGACCCTTCGAGGTGCCACTCACGAATTCGTACCGTTATCCCCGGCGAAGAAGGGTGCAAAATTGTCGCGTGCGCGAATTCCTTTTTCTCTTCTCGCTCTTCGACGTCGGAAAAAAATCTACGATGGCTGGTAGCAATCTTAACGAGAGGAAACGATAAAAAGATACGTCGCTCGTAGTATTTTTTTAATAAGCGAAGCGAGCAACGTGGTCATTCTATCGACAAAGTAATTACGGTATCGCGTGACGCTTGTAATTTCAGTGGAAAAACAGCTTATTAAATTGAAGGGCTCGGGACAACGGTGCGATAAGCGACACGATAGAATAGTTACAGTAGGAGAAGAGAAAGCTTATACGCAATGCTCGTTCATGACGATACGTAATCTCGAGACTCTCGGCGGGACTCTCGCATTTCTTCCCTCATTTATTTCGCGTTACGCCAATCGGCGGAATTTTCCAATTATATCCGCAATTATATTCGCGACGTATGCATCGCGAATAGTCTTTACAAACGCAACTTGTACGGTTCGGCTCGACGTTTTTGGCCGTGAGCGTGAGCGAGCGAGCGAAAGAGCGCGACCTTATTCCGACGACAAGCGCGCGCGGCGTTCTCGATCCCG
>QKQZ01017260.1:0-13452 GCA_003595255.1 Solenopsis fugax | reverse complement strand
ATCATGCTTTCTCTCTTGCCTCAGCGCGAAGCGAGGAGGACGGACGATCGTAGCGCCCCCCACTACTTTCTGCCCGCTCCCCGATCCCTCCGCGCTGCCTAGAGACACGTAAGTGCGCGGCTTCGCGTGTGTGCGGCAGCCGAGCGCCAGCGCCGAGGGACACCATTTCTGCCGGTGCGTGTACATGCCTTATTTCCAAACTCACATCAGTCATACATCCGATCGATTTAAATCTTGCGTATTGTAAAATGTTAATCCGTATAAAAGGATATATTACGATATTAGTAAAGTGCAATTAAATTCGTAAAGAATTGAATATTTACATTTCGGAAGTTGGACGCAAACCCTTATTAAGTAGGGAATGGATTCGTCAACTAAAAGCGCTAGGAGGTGTATCCGATTTTCTGGAATGCAGCGCACTGGAAATATATAGCCGTAAGAATAATCATACAAAATTGAAATGTATTCTACAAAAATATGAAGAGTTAGAGTCAGATTCGTGGATAAAAATAGTAGGAATATGCAAAACTTACGTTACGACCAAACGTTAATACAGTATTTTTAAAAGCGTGGTCAGTTCCTTTCAAACTAATCCCGTTAGTCAATAAAGTGATAGATGAATTAAGGTAGGCATTTTAACTAAGACTGAAACAGCAGAGTAGGCGACGCCCATCGTGCCTATTTTTATTGTTGAAGGCAGATGACACAGTACGTATCTGTGGTGATTACAAATCCATCGTGAATCCGCAGTTGGATGATCACCCGTTACCGACTACGAATGAATTATTTACGAAATCAGGTGGCAAAAGATTTTCAAAAATTGATTTACGTCAAGCGTATTTGCAACTGAAGATGAATCCAGAAAGCAGTAAAATACTAACTTTGAATACACGTTAGACCAGGAAGAATTTAGCTTACAAAATAATGTGATACTACGCAGGCACAAAATAGTGATTCCACAAGCATTACGCTCGTTAATATTAAAGGAATTACACATACGTCATTTCGAGATAAAACGAATGATGACGTTAGCTAGAGGTTATTGTTAGTGGCTTAGCATAGATTCTGATATACAAACGTTAGTGGAGAATTGCGCTTCATACAATGCGAATAAGAATAATCCACCTAAGAAGAAGCAACATTTTTGGAAATCATCTAAAGGCCCGATGCACAGAGTACACGCGGATTTTGCAGGTCCATTTTTAGGGCATACTTTTTTTGTATTAGTGGATGCTTATTCGAAGTGGTCTGAGGTTCATTTACTTAAAAGTATTAGAGCAAAAACAGTTATTAGCAAATGTAAAGAAATTTTTACGTCGTATGGTATGCCGCAAATATTTGTCACAGACAACGATAGAACTTTTACGTCGTCGGAATATATAGTATTTTTAAAACGTAATGGCATTTAAAACGTAATGGCATAGTTCAATTACACCGCTCCTTATAATCCTGCTACGAATGGACAAGCGGAGCGTTTCATACAAACATTGAAAAATGCGTTGCGTTGTTTCGGAACCAATATAAGAGAAAAGTTAAGTCAATTTTTGTTACAATACAGATATATGTCTCACACAGCGACGAAAATATCGCCTGCAGAACTATTTTTAGATAAGATATGTACGCGCTTAGACTTAATCTTTCCGAAGAAAGCGAGTAACGAATGCGTTAAAATTAATAAGGAAAACAAGTCAAAACGTTTATGAAGGATGCGAGAGTAGCATGCAGGAATTACATAGGTAAAATAAAATGGAAATTCGAAACTGTTATTGTGAGAACAGGAAAATTACATTATAAAGTGCGTCTAGATGATGACAGCCCAAATAACATTTCATGCGATCTCATATAGCGCCCTCACGTATGATTATCACATCATGCGTGCAAGATCACCATCACATTGCCATCACGCGTGATGAGAGCACACTTGTGTGAGGTATTAGAGGCAAAAAATTAAAGGCACAAGTTTTGAGAAAAATCATACTTATTTGTGAACATTTAAGATATATTAAGTCAAAGTATAAAAACAGATGGAGGAACACTTTTTAAAAATTAAAAGGAATTTTAAGAATTATTTTTTCTCACTTTTTTGTTTTATTTACTGCATGATCTAAATTCTTGAGATCTTAATTCAGATTACGTCAAAGTCCAAAAGGTAATTATTAGTTACCGTTTATGCGTTAAGTTTTCACTGATTTGAAAAGTAGACCAATCAGTGTCGTTTTAACTTAAATCGTCATATCATGCTATAAGTCTATTACCATTACCATTCAAAACAGACAAATTTGTGCGACTATCTGTAGAAACAATTTAGCGGAACAAATCAGAAATTTTTTATTCCTTGCAAATTCTCTATAATTTTGTCTTCAGATTCTCTTCAATTTCTCCTCAAATATAGAATTTGCAGGAAAAAATGCAGAGGAATTTCTCTGTAAATTTGTCTGCATTTTTTTGTAATTTTGGCTCCAGTTTCTCTCCACTTTGTCTGCAGAAACTATTTACATACCGCTCGCATGCGTGTAAGCGATGTGAGTCTCATGTGAGGACGCATCTGCGTGTGCTTGCATTAACACGCGTGCGCGCACCGTGATATCAGTGTGCAAACACGTATCTTCAGGAATTGAGACTCATATCGCTCGCACGCGTGAGACAATCATGCGTGCGAGCGATATAAGTAGCAAATGAGGACACATGCGTTATGAGGGTCACGCGCGCGCTCGCATGTGCGGGAGTTTTGTTATCTGGGAGAGTATGGACTCGGCATGTAAATTAATTATGTAAAATTGGAGAATTTACTCCAGTCACAGAGACATCCAAGAAAGAGAATTGGTACGATTCAGATTTAGAGGAAGGAGACGCGAGTCAGGGTAATGTGGAACACTCCGATAATGCAAATAAAAACGAAAAATTACAGAACGTTTCAAATGATATTCCAGGGAACTCACAACTATTATCCGAGACTTCGGAAAAAGTACAGGAGGACGTTAGCGTATGCCCTAAAGAAACGCAAGTATCTGCTGGCAGCCCCCGAGATGAGCCAGAACAGAGAAAAGTTGCAGAAAAGTAGTAGGAAGTGACAACCTCCCAACTTCTGTGGAAAGGTTTACACATTCTAATAATCACTTCAACCATGTATGCATTTTGTTTCCTTGAAGAACAAAGGGTGTTAGGAGGTTCGATATTGCATGCCGCGATAATAGCGCCGCTAGATAATTATGAATAGGAGCGCTAGGGACGTTAAAGAAGCTCGCGGGAGCGCTGCGTGCGGTCTTTGTCTTTACCGGCTGTCTTTCGGTCGCGATGATCGCGAAGAATCTCATTGTATTGATTTAGGAAATAAATTCGACATTCGAACCGACATCTTTTTTCACGAGCAGTCTTACCTATCGCGGCCTGTTCCGGGATACACACTTACAACATGTTTATATTAATTATATTCGAATGATAACGACGATCAGGAATATTTCAGAAAAATTTCAATAACTTTTTAAAGTTACTTTGAATTTAAAGTATTTCAGAAATAATATTTAAATTTATTATATTCGAAGGATTACAAGTGTTAAAAAAGTAAAATTTACAATAAAAATTATATTTAAAATGCAATTAGTTTTTATACTACGTTTTAATTTATTATTACAAATCTAATTACTGTATTTGGTAGTAAACTTAGTTTCCGCGGTTTTTTTTTTACTTAAAAAACTCATTTATCTCGATATCAAAAGCAAAAAATATATCAATCAAAGTATTTGCCCTCGCTAGGGCTTGAGTTGAGTTTTCGTCCAATAATGCTTGCAATTCGGTGTTTTCAAACTTTTTCGGTTGACCTGAGCGTTGTTTATCATTCACATCATAATCATCACTCTTAAATCGCTGAAATCATTCTTGGCATGTTCTTTCCGATGGAGCACAATTGCCATAAGCTTCGACAAGCAATTTATGAGCTGCAGCTGCAATTTTTTTTAAATCAAAGTAATGAAGCAGTACATGTCGAAAAAACAACTTATCACGTTCCATGTTAAATCAAAAGAAAAAAATGGCACTGTTCGCTTACATGAATCTTTTCGCACTGAATTTTATTGACAAATGTCTAACCTCTAAAATGCAACCAGTTTCAGATGTCAAAGTAAATTACACTTACAACTAGTTCATCTAAGTGAGCCGCGGAAACTAAGTTTACTACCTAATAGTAAATGTAAATATTCTGAAATATTTAATAAAAAGAATGCATAATATATGTATAACATAATATTTTATTTGCGTAACATTCTTGTACTTCTAGTACATAAACGTAATACACGCCAGAAGTAAACTTAGAAAATTTTCGCTCGGCCATTCATCGAAATCAACACAGAACATTTTCTGTTAGTGTATATTAACATATTCAAGCAGAAAATTTACCCGATTTTCAAATTATAAGAAGTCCAATTTTAAAATTTACTACATATGATAAATTTCAAGAATATTTCTATTGCAATATTTCATATCATAAGATTTTAGAAACATTTCTGTTGCAAAATTTCATATGACATGTTGCAGAAATCTTTTAGAAGTGTTACACATGAAATATGAAAGGTTGAAATCTTTTTGAAAGCTCTCAGCAACAATCAGTGTTAGCTCAGCGATAAATGATTCATCGAATCGACATTAAATCGATGTCGAAATCATTAATATTACATCATATCGAAATAATGTTCGAAATTTGAAGCTTATTTCAAAGTCTGTGCTTTATGATATTTAAAAAAAATTATTATTTGTAATACGTATTCATCAGCAGATTCTTAAACGGGAAAATGATATATTTTCTGTTAGAACATTGATATTTCATTATTTCGATATCAATTCGAAGTTATTTCGATTAGTTTTTTTTATATAATCTGTAACAAACTGCTTTTTCCGCCCCCCGCGGACTGACCTTCGTCCGCTACCGCCCGGTCGACCATCCGCTGGGCGAGGATCAGGCGCATCGCGCCAATAATTCTTTTCAAACGTGCGCGCGAATATCAAGAACGCATCCGCGCGTCGTCTATTTCGCCACGCATGCCCACTCACCGGTACGCACGCACTCGTCGATACGCGCGCGCTCACCGGTATGTACAAGCACGCCGGAGCGGCGTGCTCCGCTCTCCGTAATCGATCTCGAGCGGCGGGGATGCTGATTCCGAGAAGGGCCGACCAGCCTCCGAACATCCCCGACGTCTCGAGATTCCGGTATAAAAGCGCCAGAGCAGCGAGAAGCTGGGCTCTTCTTCGCCGACTATCCGACAGCACTCCGTCGAATAGTCATTCCGAAGCAGCCTCCAGCAGATAGCAAAGCGTGCTTTGCCTCTGCTGAGTGTACTCGGCGATTATCTTCTGGTACCCGTCTATTCCTCCGACGCTGGGCTTAAGTGTGCTTAAGCCCTGGCAAGTATGCTTGCCGGCTTCCAACCACCCGAACCGATCCCGAGAACGACTATACGACCCGGGGTAAAGTGTCTTTGCCTCCGCCAAGTGTACTTGGCCTAGCCGCTGTTTCCTCGCTCGCCGAATATCGCACGTCTCAATATTACAAGCCGCGCTCACAAAGACCGCGCGACGCGCGCCCACTCGCCCTGCAACGCGCTCGAAACAGCGCGTGCAAGTGCGTACATAAAAACCGGCCGCGACACACATGCCGGCTATGAATAGAACGATCAGCTGGTCGCGAACAATAGACCGCGCCGAGACAGCGATTCCGCGAAACGCCGTTGGAAAGCAAATAGGATTTCCCGTGTACATCGAGACCGCGTTCGCGATTATTGTAAACCGCCCTTTCGGCATAGTCCGATGCATTTGTGCATTTCGATCGTCACCAGCATAATCTACCGACGTCCGTAATTATCCCAGTGCCGTTCCGTCACTCATTAGTATTATATTCCTGCGTTTGTTATAATTTCGAGCTTATTATATTATATTTCCGAGTATCTATAGTTATTCGTCGTCGCTAGTATCATTACTTCGCCGACAGCGATCTATGTTATTGCCGCACTTTGTACATATACGCACTGTCTCTTTGGAATAAATCTACTCTTTGTTAAACTTCACGAACGTGTCTAATTCTCTCGGACCCAGAATCGCGCCCTGGAAATCTCAGCGACCTACGCCCGAGCGTGATAAAAACGGGTCGTTACAAATCACTTTTATTTACATTATATAGAATGCAATATGAATAAATAATTATATTGTATTGACAGACATAAATAATGTAAAAATTGTAAGATTTAAGCATTAATAATTGTGTTACAATATTAACTTTTAAGGCTCTTGTCTACTCGCCGCGGCCATATTGAAGTCGTAATGTCATAAACGTGAAATGACACGTAATTTTGTCCGACGTGCCATTTGTAAATAAAGACAATTTGGATAAAACAGACTAATCAGATGGCTTTTAAAATCTGTTCAAAAAGTATTTCTTAAAAAATATTACGAGAAACATTTTAGAAAGGTTTTTATAATACTTTGAAAAGATTTTAAAACATAAAAATGGAAACTTTTTAAAAACATTTTAAAAATATGTTAAAAATATTTTCAAATATACTTTTTATACCAATAAAACCATTACAAAAAATATTTTAAAAAGATTTTAATAATATTTTGGAAAAGATTTTATAACATGAAAATAACATTTTTAAAATATGTTGGAAATATTTCTAAAAATATTATTTATTCCATTCAAAAAATATTACGAGAAATATTTTAAAAAGGTTTTCATAATATTTTAGAAAAGTTTTAAAACATGAAAATGATGACCTTTGTAAAAACATTTTTAAAATGTTAGAAATATTTTCAAAAATATTTCTTTTTACCACTCAAAAATATTATGAGAAATATTTTTAAAAAGGTTTCATATTTTGGAAAAGTTTAAAACATGAAAATGATGACATTTTTAGAAACACTTTAAGAATATATTAGAAATATTTTCCAAATTATTATTTATTCCATCCAAAAAATATTACGAGAAATATTTTAAAAGGGTTTTCATAATATTTTAGAAAAGTTTTAAAATATAAAAATGGTAACATTTGTAAAAAACATTTAAAAAATATGGTAGAAATGTTTTCAAAAGTATTATTTATACCATCCAAAAAAATATTACGAGAAATATTTTATAAAGGTTTAAATAATATTTTGGAAAGATTTTAAAACATGAAAATGGTAACATAACAATTATAACTATAACAATTAAGAAAGCGTCATATATGTTTCTTTAATAATTTTTCCCGTAGAATCGATTGGTGCAATCAGTTTTCCTCTACAGTCAATTTTTAATAATTTGTTTATAACAATTAATTGCAAAATTGATTTTTGCAACGTGCTTTTTACTTCAATAATGTTTTTCATGCTTCGGTACTATTTCCAATTGTTATTTTTTTATTACCTTTACTAGCCTGGCCATGGGTAGGAACAGATTTTAATTATTTATATACGAGTAGTTTATATAGTTTATTTTAAAAATATCTAAGGCTAAATAATCAAAAGGTTAGTGAGAGTATTTGCGCGGTACTCAACACGCAAGTTTCTTCCTGTTCAAATCAGCTTTACTTCAAATGTAACTTTTTATTAATGATATCACAAATGTACGATTAGTTCAGTGTTAGCGTATTAGAATATTGTTCCGAAATGTTAGGTTCGAATCCTGCCGATGCGTTTTTAAAAATTGTAAAATAATGCATAATTGTAATTAGTAAAATAATATCTTATATACGAAACAGTGAATACAGATTAAGCTATAAGAATAAGATCTGTTAAAAACTATTTAAAAAAAAATTTTTTATACATATACATAAAAGCGGACATAGAAATATTTTAAAAATATTTTGTGAAATATTTTTATTATCTTTCAAATATACATTCTGAAGTAATATTACCAAAAGATTTTACAAATATTATTGAAAATATTTTAGTACATATGCATAAAATATTTCTAAAATATTTTTAAAAATATTATTTTAAAAGGATCTCGCGGACATAGAAATATTTTAAAAATATTTAAATCTTTATTCAAAATATTTAAAAAATATTTTTAAAATGTTTTGTGCTGTATGAGTCAGTATCTTCATTGACTCTTTTTTTCCTACGCTCAAATATATATTTATCTCGTTTCAAGCACAAAAATTTGTGGGGATTTCAAGCAACACGAACAAACCTCATGTTCTATACTCTTAACAGGATTCTTTTCCACTATGATATAAGTGCTAGTACAATAAATCATTACTTTGGTCAAGTATTGAGATCTATCCAAAGCAACCGTCACATTTATTCGCTTTCATGAACATTATGTTCGGATTATTCTGACGAAATTTCAATGTCGCGTTGTATATTATGAAAGTACAATACATTTTATTTTAGATTTCATGGCGTATGGCTAAATTGTGACAAACTATTTTCTATATGTTTTATGAACTCGTACAAGTCTTATTAAAACTCAACGGAAGTTTTTACCAATTTTGTTTATGTCGCGGAAGCGAACGTTCTTGCGCGCGACACATTGCTCACGCCGCTGGCTCGTGCTCCGAGCACTAGGTGGAATGGGTGATGCAGAAAAAGAACTTTCTGGACAATGCGAGTAACACAGAATTATTATTGAAAAAGCACTCTCGAATTTTTACAAATTTATGGCTTGATGAGCACAGTCATTTTTACAACACTTACAACTTGATGAGTTTAGCGAGGTATAAAAGTTTATGGCCTTATGGGCATTTACGTTTCACCGCGCTATGCAATTTCTTAAGTTGCGATAATTGTATAGCGTACTTGTCGATTATGTTCCCGGCTGCACATGAGTACACCGTGGAAAAGGTTATATTTGACACTTCACCTGCTCTGTGAGAAGTTCGCGGTTTTACATGCGAATCCCGCGGAGCGAAGTGCAACACAGAAATACAGCGTGTGCCGGCCGGTAGAAATGGCGGATTTGAGCGATTCTCGCGTGGTCTCTAAGCGAGGAGACAAAGAGCATGGCGAGCACGAGCGTGATTGCGGAAATCTTGAGCGGAGCTTGCAGCGTAATCTCGAACGGACATTTTCCAATACGATTAACTAGCTGTTAATCCGCGAGGCGGAAATCTTGCGCGCGGGGCAGCGGAGATCTTCGTCGCGAACTGCGAACCACCGGGTGTAAAGTAAAAAGAAACAGGAGGGACTATTTCGCCCAATGATTGGCGACGAAAGTAGCTATGTATATAGTGAACGCTTAAGATGGGATTGCTCAAGAGCGCCAATGATTAGTGAATGATTTTTCGACATTTTAGTATGACGGCGACATTAAAAATATCTAAACATTTACTGCAATAATTAAACAATGATTTATTATTTAAAGTATGATTTCCGAGAAAACTTGAATAGTAATTATACTATCTATTCGTAATTTTTATTAGCGAGTAATCTCGTGTATGGAAGTAATAACAATGAGATATAAGTATAATCAGAATATAGTAAATAGATTTTAAGCCACTTCAACTAATTCCGATTAGTTTAATCAACAATTAACTTGATCAGCAGTGTTAAGAACAACTTGTATTCATTATAATAAAAAAATTAACTCCATTTATCTGTGTTAAAACTATAAAATATATCAGATACTATGATCAAATATATTATAAAAAGAAAAAGAATTTTGCCTCTTATTTAGTATTAAGTATAAATATGTAAGCATTGTAATTCAACCGCTCTTAAATGTGACATGTCGGTTGAGCTACCCGATATATTATAGTTGATGAGTTATTAAGAAGATCGCGCTTAGGATATATTGCGGGAAAGAAAACGACATACGCCGCGAAGACAGTTGTCGTAAGGACACGGTTCTGACAACACTGCCCAAGCATTGTAACAAGTCAGCAGTAAACCATAGTCAAGAAAGCCGAGTTATTAATACATCCCATATTTTTGAAATCCCGCATTCCCCAAGCAACATCCCGCCTACAATTTATTAGAAGTGGGATCTACATCAGCGATCTGGATCAGTATCTGGATCTGGACGAGAGACAAAGAATCTGGATGAGCGATTGAAGCTGAGGATCGTAAGAGCGCCGACAAGAAGCGAGAGAAGCGTAATTGTGACGTGGCACTCGAGAATTTAGCTGCAAAGGACGGTTGAGACGGGCTATTTACGTTGTATATTTTCGAACTTTCGAGAACATTTGAAGTGATTCGACTCGACATTGGGAGGATTTTGTGATTAATTTCGTCAGGAATTTTGTGAACATAAATCTCGTTAGTGGCCTGGAAACCGGAGTATTGCAGAATTGGAGCATTATAAGTTCTGTAAAGGATTGCACGACTGTTCAATTAAAAGAAATTTTGAGAAGATTCGAATTGTCTGCTAATGGAAATAAAGCTGAGCTCATCGCTAGAATGTTGCATGCGGACCCGGAGGAGAAGAGATGGCGAGATGCGTTGGAGAACGTACAAGCGGAAGAAGCTGCAGCATCGCTGACTTTAGATAATTCGCTAGATGACGCCGGCAGATTGGAACAAGCGGATAATACTAATATGCGGAAACACGAGGTAAGCGACCATAATCATTCTTGGGAGCTGGAATTAGTACAAAGAGAACGTCGCCTCGTTGAAAGAGAAAGAGCATTATTAAGACGTGAGAGGAAAATCATCGAAAATTCCCCCTCCACGGTAAGCAGCCGAAACGTTGAAACGAACATTAATATCAAAGCGATCGGTGCTTTACTTAATGATTTTAATGGTGTCGATCAACCTTTTTCGAAGTGGGAACGGCAAGTACGCTTATTCCGCGACTTTTACGAATTAAACGACAAAACGGCTAAAATTCTCGTAGCCTCTCACCTTAAAGGAAAAGCGCAGGCTTGGTTTTACTCTAAACCAGACATTTCAGAATGTGACTGCGATGAGATCTTGAGACAATTAAAAGACATGTTCAATTTTTGGTCTAATCAACTTGAGCTTCGTAAGCAATTCGAAGCGAGAACATGACGTACAAACGTGACTTTTTGTGATTATTTCTACGATAAAATAATTAAAGCGAACGAAATTTCGATGTCAGATAATGAACTTATAGACTATATAATCGATGGTATTCCGGATCAGCAGTTGCGAAACCATGCTAGGATGCAACATTTTTCATCAATGTCCATGTTTTTGCAGGCATTTAAACAAATCTCGTTGCGCTCGGATCGGAAAGATTGTAATAACCGTTACGAGAAATTTGGATCCGACAGGAGGAAGGCGCGAGAAGAAAACCAAAACATTATCGGTCGTGATATCCGTTGTTATAATTGTGGCAAGGTGGGTTATGTACTTCGAGGAACTGTAAACAGTGCAAGCGAGAATGGGGATCCTGTTTTGAATGCGGTGAAATGGGACACGGAGTGAAGGACTACCTGAAGAAAGGAAGTAAAAAGGAGAGAGAAGTACAACAACATCGACAGGTTAGCTGACGAAGATGAATTTAGAAAGAATGTTACCTTGCGTTATTCGAGCGATGATTCTATTGCTTATGTCGTATCCTTGAATGTTTTGTTAGATACAGGGAGTCCGATAAGTTTAGTTAAGAATAGCTTCGTAACAAATCCCTCAAAAAAAACGTGCAATATTATGCTGATTAATTTAGCGGAATAAATAATTCTAAATTAATTGTATTGGGTACAGTAGAAGCTAATGTCACTTTAGACAATGTTACAAAAAATGATATTGTTCTGATCGTCGTGCCCGACAATACCATGGCGTCAGATATTGTGTTAGGACGCAATGCGTTGAGAATGTTTAATTTAGCTCTCGCGGATAAAGGAGTAAGGAAAGAAAATGAAGCTATTAGCGCGATTATGAATATTGATATTAGCTCACAGAACATTACGGAATCTTTGAACGTTGATGAAACGGTGTCGGTAAAAAATAAATTAGCATTGAGTGAATTATTTACAAATTGTAAGGGGGAAATGATGATTTTCGAATAGGCGCCAGGAAGAGGGAAAATCTGAGAGACTCTTCAGAGGCAGTGTCAGGGCTAAATAGGCGGGAAAAGGGACGACGGGCATCACCACGAGGGGTCACGCTAAGCAAAGAGACACATTTGAGAACACAACGTTTAATACTGAGTATTCATGTTACATCGCAACGCAATAGAAAATGTCGGACAGGCCCGACTTAGCACGCAATCGACTTGCTCGAATATGGGAAAACGAATGATCCTGGTTCTTTATCACTGAAAAAACCGTGAGGCGCGCTGTTGTCGCATGGCACAACCAATGAGAGGTGTCGGCTAACGTTTAGCCAATACCTGAACAGGTTTACGATGACGCAAACAATATGGCGGAACATGAACGCCCCTATCATTAAAAGTAGGAACTACTAACCTTAAGAGGATAGTGGGCACAACAGATATCTTACAAAATCATTATGTCAATCCGGTACGACCTGAGTCGCCAGAGGTTATAGCTGAGTTAAAATTGATTGTTAAATTCACTGCCTTTTTATTTCCAGCCTAGGCGATTGTCTATTGCAGAGAAAGAAAAATTGCAATTGATTTTGAACAGGTTAGAGGCAGAAAAGATTATACGATCCAGTTGTTCGGAATATGCGTCTCCAATAGTTTTAGTAAAGAAAAAGAATTGTGAAATGCGCATATGCGTTGATTTTCGTATTCTGAATAAAGTGTTAGTGCGAGATAATCATCCTATACCGCTTATAGAAGATCAATTAATGTTATTATAAAATAAAAAAAATTTTCAGTCATTTGGACTTAAGAATTGGATTCTTTCATATTCGGAGGAGTCAATAAAATATACTGCTTTTATTACGCCTTTAGGGCAATATGAATTTCTTAGAATGCCTTTCGGCCTAAAAGTCGGCCCGGCAAGGTTTCAGCGCTTTGTTTATGAAGTATTTAAAGAATTAATAGAAAAAGGCGACATTGCGGTATATTTGGATAACATTCTCGTAGTATTTGAAACTTTAGAACATCACTTCGACGTATTAAAGCGGGTATTTGTTGGTGAAGAATCTGATGGAATTGACGCAGGATAAATGCCAATTTTTGAGCACAAATTAGAATATTTAGGATATAGTGTTACTCCGGAAGGAATAAGACCATCGGAGGACGGATTGGCTGCAATTAAATGTTTTCCAGTTCCACAAAATGCACGAGAAGTGCATAGTTTTGTTGGATTAAGTTCCTATTTTAGAAAATTTATCGAAAATTTTGCAATTTTGGCAAAATCGTTGCATGATTTAATAAAAGAAAACGTACCTTTTGTATTTGGTCGGAAGGAATGGAAAGCATTCGAAGAAATTAAAAGCAGACTAATCTCTAGTCCGATATTAGCAATTTATAGTCATATATATGATACCGAGTTGCACTGCGATGCTAGTGTTAGGATGTTAGGATTCGGTGCAATTTTGATGCAGCGTAAAACAGATCTTAAGTTCCATCCTATTTTTTATTTTTCCAAGCGGACCACGGAAACTGAAAGT